>WEIT01037269.1:222663-275670 GCA_013389985.1 Dryoscopus gambensis | reverse complement strand
ATAAGTCCTCCTCTCCTCTCCTCTCCTCTCCACTTCTCTTTCTTTCCTACTCTACCCTATTCTACCTTACCCTATCTTATCCTATCCTATGATTTAGGACAATTCAAAGCTCACTTTAAGCTATCACTAGCAAGTAGGGGAGAGATGGCGGTGACGGGGAGGAGGGAGAAGACGTCGTAAATGAAAAAAATACCCAACACATCCAAGCAGAATTTATAATTCCCATACAAAGGAAAGGAGTGATAGTGATGCACATCAAACCAAGGAAATCATCCTGCAGACTGACTACTGGCTAATTAAATTTCTTACTTTGCATACATTAACTGAGCTGCAACTGGCACTTCCCAGCACTGGCATGTGCCAAACCTCTGTCCCTCAGCAGGGAAAGAAATGCCACAGGAGCAGAGCAAGGCAGCTTTATTTTACATTACATCCACCCTGAAGTGCCTCCAGAGGCAGAGGACAGCCAGGACATGGTTCAGCTGCACGTGGAGCTGTGGCTCAGCTCTGAGTGACCCCTGCGTAGGATCACAGCCCTGGCACAGAGCTGCAGCCCTCAGGTACAAGGCCACAGTCTGCCCATGACAGGGCAGGGGGGTCACACCGATGGCTTTTCAGGGGCTGTGGTTCAGGCAGGCTCTGACTGTGAACCAGGACAGGCTTCTGATCCAACAACCCTGCTCGTGAGAGCTAGAGCAGAGGGCTCAAATCAGACTTCTTCTGGTACACAGGTCTGTTTTCTGGCAGGAGATTAATTATTCAGCAATTTTGCTGAGGGCAGGAGGGCTGCACTAGGACACGGTGACTGTGTGCAAACGACACAGCTCTGGGACAGCAGATCAATACACTCTCCCTAGCCATGCATTCCCACACCCTTAAAGGCGGATGGGCATCAGATGAAAAGTTCAGGTACTTCAGGTTTTAAACAGCTACAACTGGGTTGGTTTTTTTCTGGAAACACAGTGGCATCACCAGCAGAATCCACCAAAGACCTCCTAAGAGTCAGGAAAACAGGAAAAGAGCCAGAAACAGGAAAGCAGCCAACAATGTTGGGTAGCCCAAAGATTGCATAGGAAAACTCTCCTGTCACCCTTCCAGGTTTGCATCCTGCCAGTGCAGCCCTGATCTCCCATTCCACTATCGTGAGGCTGAAAGCAAAAGCGCTGAGTGGAGACACATCTGTGTTTTCACCTTTCTAGGGCATTTCATGGCCTCTGTCACTCAGCATCTCCATGGGCGAGCCTGAATAGCACCAACCACAGCCTGACACCATCAGATGGCAAAGGGCCTTCCTAAGGCCTCCAGAGAGCAGCCCCCCAACTGCAATTACTGCTTTTAGAAAGGGATCAGTGTGTAATGGCAGAAAAATGCCCACACAGGAGCTGGCAGCTGCTCTTACAGAAAACTCTCCACCTTGGTTTTCTTCAGCTCAGTTTCAGGGAGCCTTTGGGAGCAGGATGCTCAGGCTTAGATGCTCAGGAGTTCAGGCTTAGATAAGTGCTGAATCACAGCAAGCATTTCACTTGAGTGAACTTCATTCTAAATGTAACAGAGAGATAGGATTAGTTTTTCTGAATTTTAGTCAGATAATATGCACATTCCCTTATTAAACTATATAATTCTTGATCAATACTTAAATCTTCAAATTATGTAAGTTTATGGCAATTTTTTTTGGCATTTTTTCCGTCCTTTGCAGCTGAATGACCAGAAAACTTGGCTGCAAAACTTTCCATCATGCATTTCCCACCCCCTGCCCCGCATTAGGGGAAAAGCTAAAACACTCAGCAAAGTTCATCTGGGTCCGCAACCCAGTGACAGGGAGGCATCAATCCATCAGGGTTCAGAGGGTGTTCTTCAGAAGAGATGGCAGAAAAGACCCCACCATGAACCACAGGAAGGGTCATCCCTGTACCCTAGATATGTTCTTCCCTCTATCTGTCTGCACTGCCTGAAAAAGTCTTTCTTGCCAGAATGATCTCTTGTGTGTTATACAATCTTTGCTGAATAATTGACCCAAATCTACTGTGGTTTTTTTGGTGGGTAACAATTCCCATCCCTAACACCCATAAATGTCTTTGGGGCAAGAAAGGGCAATCAAACTGAAAGGCCCTTGAGTCGAAGCTCTATGATGAACACCTGAAGCCTTTCAGAGCAAGAGAATCAGTCACCATTTCCTGTGGGATGGATCAGTGTTCCTCCAATCCCCAACGTCAAGGTCAGTTAAAGTTTTCAAAATGTGCCTGACAAAAGTTGTGCAGTGCCGCCTCTCCAGAGCCCGGCTCGAATGGAGAGCATGTGGTAACCTTCAGCCTGTCTGGGTGTCTGATTCCCCGCTCAGATCCTATTATCATCACTCACTGGGGACACCAGGTATGTTTGAAGGAAGCCAAGCCTTCCAGCTTGTCAACTCTGAAATATGTTGCCTGAGGCTGTCCAGGCTCTGGTTATTCCTCATTCCGTGTGTGGGCTAAGGGTACCTGCAGCTCTCACCCTCTTTGCTGCTCAGATGGATTTATCCTTGGACTGCTGCTGTTTGCAAAGAGGGGACAGTTGTCTGCAGCATCAGACAGGAACAGCCTTCGCCCTTTTGAAACTTAACATTACCCAGAATTGCAGTGCCCCAAAAGGACAGAGGGTCCAATGCCCAGTAAAACCCAGCAGTGAGGCCAGCCCAGGCTGGCTGCTGGTCTGCAGCTGGAAACGCCTCTCTAACTCCCCTCCAGCTTGTTTACTTTTCACCTTTTATCATCCATGTGCCACTCTCTGCCTATTTCCTCTCACAGTGCACCTCTAAGGAAAGAGGGGTGTCTGTCAGGCAGAAGCACCCCCGCCCACAGCCTCCCCCTACGACAACACCCACCCTCCCGGCGGTGGGGCAGCGGCTCTGGCGTTCGGCATCCCTGCCACAGCCCAGTTCCTTGCAGGAAGGCGCAGAACTGCAGCTCCTGAAGCATATGTGCGCACCACAGGATGCCTGGGAGCGCGGACGTGTCAGGACTTCAGAGCACCCCTCCAAATGCAGCCAGCAGCAGGTCGGGGAGATGCGCAGGGCGGCGTTCCCCGAGTGCGGCCAGCACAGGGCACCCTCCTCCCGAGCCGCTGGAACTGGGCGCCTCAGAAGGGATAATAAGGGAGACAGAGCGCAGCAGGGACACATCCTGGCACCCGTGGGCGGCAGCGCGGGGCCACGCAGGGCGGACACGGGCGGTCACCGCGCTCTCAGGTGCGCGTTCGGTGCCAGCGAGGCCGGGAGAGGAGGGAGCGCCTGACCCAGGGAAGCCGCGCCCCAAACCCCAGCCCTGGGAGCATGTCTGCTCTCCCACATCCACGTAGGGCCCCTGGCTGTGGCCAGGAGCTTTGGGTGCTGCCACCCTCTCCACACCGGTATGGACTCGAGGAGGAGCAGCCTCTGCTCATCTGAGGTCCAGGTTTCCTTGCCCGGGCCCCGCCTGGCCCAGGCTTCCCAGGCTGCCTCGGCAGGACGGGGGGCCAGAGGGTGAAATCCATTCGTGCTGCAACTTGGGGGACCCCACTCAAGCTGAAGCGAGCTCCCAGGTGGTGGTGGGAGGCTGTGGTGAACATGCAGGTGCCAAAAGTCAAGCCAGACGCAGGGAAATGCCGCACTGCTGTGAGTGTGGTCACAGGAGTGGGGCATCAGGAGGGGGGGACCTGCCATTGAGGGGGTAGAGGGAAGGGGACTCCGGACAGGGTTCTCTGGGAGAGGGAGCAGGCTCAGGGACGTGGTGTGAGGGTGTCACACCAGTGCCAGTGCCTGCTCCTCCCTCAGCGGGGGCTGCCAGGAGGGCGCTTCACTCCAGGTTGCAGGGAGAAAACTGCATTGCCGTGCCGTGAAGCAGAGGTCTTCCTCACGTATCTCACCTGGGAAACTTTCCTTTTCTAAAGAAGTCTTAGGCGAAGCAAACCTTTTATGTTCAGTGGTTGTTTCCCCCGCGAAACCGCTTCCAAGCCTTTCCGCGGGTTTGCTGCGGCTCAGCCATCGCTCCATCTAGTGGGAATCTGCTGTGCAGAGCTGTGAGATGCGAGGGGTGGGACGCGGGGAAGGCTCCGGGACAGTCACCGCCGCTGCTGGGACCGGAGGGAGCAGCCAAGCCCCGACCTCCTCTTCCACTGCGGTACCCGCCGAGGATCTGGGCGGGAGGGAGGATCTCACCAGAGCTGGCAAAAGCAAAGCAGGGATTCAGACCTTACGACTCACTTGGCCCTGAAAGTCTGCACAAACCACTGAACTGGAGGAGTGAGTGCTCCTGGTGCAGGCAAACTGTGAACCTCGATGGAGTTCAGGCGAGGATTTGAGTGGAGGATTTACCTTCCACTGCTCCATCCCACTCCTTCCCTCTCCCCCCATCCTGGGGATGCACCTCCATACTAAGTTTATCCCTTAATTTTCAAATTTCCCTTGATTCTTGTTAAAAAACAGATTAGATTAGATCAAAAAGTCAGTCTTTGAGCCCAGAATCACTGGCTGCTCTATAACTCCCACCACCACAATGACAGTCAAACAAACAGGTTAAAGATCAGTTGAGCCACAGAACCAGAAAAAAATTGCCTATTCTCCTAAAGATAAAAGAGAAAACTGCGAGGTATCACATGAGAAAGAGAGGGACACCAGCATGGGTTGTTACATTTTTAGCGAAGCAGGGCTTATGCAATGTTCTCTGCAGGTGCAGGTGCTAATTTTCCTGCCTGTCCTCTCTCTTCAAGCCCTGAAAGTCCCTATCCACTGCTCAGTGGATAACAGGACCAAAAATACCGAGCTCTGAGTGAAAAGAGGTGTCTGCATTCAATGATAACCTTAAATATCCTCATGGAAAGTCAGTGACATTCCTGCATATCTGTGAAGCTGCACAGGATAAAGTCCCCAGAAAGCAAGTGGTGTTTGTTCTGCCATTCTAGGATCCACTTCTTTCTTGTGGAGTGTGGAGAGAGATGAGATGAGACCAGCTTTTACCTGGCTCAGTACCATCACTGCAGTTTTGAATACGAAAGGGAAAGTCAGAGGAGTAAATCAAATTCATGGGCACAAGTTCACATTGGTGCAGGACTGACATTGCCGCTCTGGTTCGTAAACTCCTCACATTCCAGGCCTCACACAGAACCAAGGGCTGCTGCTTCACAGTCAGAGTGAGCCGAGGATTAGCATAAAAGGCCCAAATTCAGTGACACAGCTCATGGGCACCCTGGCACGAGGCTGGTGCCGGTGTTTCAGAGCAGTCTCTAACCCCGGGATGCCGCAGCGCTGTGGGACAGGAGCTGCGTGGGGAGAGCAGAAGGGACTGAGCCTGTCAGAGCTGGCTGCTCTCTGTGACTGCTGCACACAGCACCTCCCTCCAGGAGCACGGTGGCGAAGAGTCTCACCCCAGCCCTCCGTGGGGAGCCCTGGGAGCTCGGTGTGACCGCCGGGACAACTCACAGAGGGGCACTGGCAGGGGGACATCTTGGCCGAGGTTTGAGCGGGGATGTGCAGAGGAATTGGGATGGGATCAGATCCCCAGGGTGCAGCCCCACACTCACAGCCTCACAGGCAGCGGCAATGCTGGCAGCTCTCAGCAGGGAGCTCAGCCACCTGAACTCAAGGCTCAGGAGTTCAGTGGGGACCTTCTCCCCAAACCCTTCTTTTTTTTCCAAGTGCTGCCCCAGCAAAATCCTAACTGGGAACAGCATCAGTCAGTGGAGGCATCAGCAGGACTTTTTTTTGCAGCCTTGAAAGTGGCCTGGGCTGTTGTGGTTCATGACAGAGAAACGCCTCACACTGCCCAGGTTGCCTTGGGATGAGCAAAGTGAGGACAAGGTGCCCTTTCTTAAAGGGTGGGTAGGCAGAAATGTCACTCCTGCATGCCAGTGGCAGCTCCACACCTCAGTTCTCTCTTGGAAAGGAAATCCCTGGAAATAAACCCATGGAAGTTGTGGCAGCTTTGGGGCGGGACAACAGTATTTTATTTAAAAGATGAAAATCAAGCATCCTCACTTGTATCAGCAATAGTGTGACGAGCAGGACCAGGGCAGTGATAGTCCCCCCCTGTATTCATCACTGGTGACACCTCAGATCCTGTGTTCAGTTTTGGGCCCTTGCTACAAGAAAGACACTGAGGCAACAGAGGGGGTGAAGGGTCTGGAGCATGAGTCTTACGGGGAGAGGCTGAGGAGGCTGGGGGTGTTCAGCCTGGAGTAAAGGAGCTCCGGGCTCGGAAAAAGAGCTTCTCTCTTTCTACAACCTCCTGAAAGGAGTCTGTAGCCAGGTAGGGATCGGTCTCTTCTCCCAAGCAGCAAGCCATAGGACAAGACAAAATGGCCTCAAGCTGTGCCAAGGGAAGTTTAGATTGGGTATTAGGAAAAATTCCTTCACCGAAAGGGCTCCCAAGCACTAGAACAGGCTGCCCCGGGCAGTGGTGGAGTCACCATCCCTGGAGGTACTTAAACCGCGCGTGGATGTGTCACGGAGGGACATGGCTGAGTGGCGGGCTGGGGGCAAGGGCTGGACCCGGAGATCCCGAGGGTCTTTTCCAAGCGGAGCGATCCCGGACGCGCGCGGTGCCCGCAGTGGCGCGAGGCGGGCGGCAGAGGGCGGCAGAGGCCGCGCTGAGAGCGGGGACAGAGACACGGACACGGACAGCGACAGGGACACGGACAGGGTCAGAGACACGGACAGCGACAGGGACACGGACAGGGTCAGAGACACGGACAGCGACAGGGACACGGACAGGGTCAGAGACACGGACAGCGACAGGGACACGGACAGGGTCAGAGACACGGACAGCGACAGGGACACGGACAGGGTCAGAGACACGGACAGCGACAGGGACACGGACAGGGTCAGAGACACGGACAGCGACAGGGACACGGACAGGGTCAGAGACACGGACAGCGACAGGGACACGGACAGGGTCAGAGACACGGACAGCGACAGGGACACGGACAGGGTCAGAGACACGGACAGCGACAGGGACACGGACAGGGTCAGAGACACGGACAGCGACAGGGACACGGACAGGGTCAGAGACACGGACAGCGACAGGGACACGGACAGGGTCAGAGACACGGACAGCGACAGGGACACGGACAGGGTCAGAGACACGGACAGCGACAGGGACACGGACAGGGTCAGAGACACGGACAGCGACAGGGACACGGACAGCGACAGCAGCAGGGACAGAGACAGGGACAGGGACACGGACAGGGACACGGACACGGACACGGACATGGACACGGGCACGTACAGGAACACGGACACGGACGGGGACACGGACAAGGACACGGGCACGGGCACGGACACCGCGGGAACTCCGGGATCCGCTGTGTCCCTCCCGGCACGAGGTGTCCCCGGGACACACGGCGCTGCGGCCGCCCCCGAACAGCTGGCCAGGACCTTGTCACCGCCTGGTTTTTTCCCGTTCCCCCCGCAGCCGCTGTTTCGGGAGCGGCTGTTGGGGATGCGCGCCCTGGAGGGCACCGGGACTGCGGGCGCGGGGGGCGAACGCTGGGGGAAAGGAGGGACAGCGGGTGCAGCAGGTTGTCGCTGTGACACATCCCGCTTCAAAGCTCCCAGCGGTGACACAAATCCTGCACTCTCCCCTCTTCCTTTCCCGTCACACGCTGTTGCGTGTTACAGGAGTACTGCACGGGAATTCCAGGAGTCAGGCTCTGGGCTGCTGTGTCCCACTTGTGCCGGCCTTGGTTCTTCAGGGACCCACAAAGACCCTTCCCTTTCCGGTCCAGATATTTTGATTCTGTGGGTCACCCTCTGTGAGGGGTCAGGTCCAGGTTTCAGCTCCATGCTGTGATTTGCTGCCCTTACTGCACAGCACTGTCTTTGAGACCTGATATCCAAACTAATTTCCTATTTCTGTGACTCTTTCAATCTCCTCTCATAAAATAAAAAGTAGAAAACACATCCCAGCCAAGGGAGGGGAAACAAACGAAGAGCCTTTCACAAGTGTCTGTGATTGAAACTCCAAAGGCAAGGGGGTGACAAGCACGAATCCGGGTATCTCCTCCAATGACATTTTCGTGGCGGTGATCACATACCCCAGGGACCATTGCAATGAAAATCCATCAACTTAATAATTTCTTTTACTGTTACCTTTCTTCCCAAGAAGCAGGTTTGACTTACATGTTGGAGTCACTGTTTAACCCAGCTCCATTTGCCTGATCAGTGCTGGTTTTGGAGTGGATCCTTTCCTCCTGTGGGGAATCAGGGAATCACCTCCAGCAGCCTCTGTGCACTTCCTGGCTCAGCAGAGTGATCCCACCTGGACCATGTCCAGTATTACAGCCTATACTCTGAGTAATAAACAACTACTTCTGTTAATAAGAAACAATTCTGGATGACTCCGAAAACTGAAGAGCCCCTCCTCTCTACCAACAGGAGAACTAATAAGGGACAAGATACTTGCAGATAGTATTTTTTATTTTCTTCTTTAGGTTGAATGTGTACAATCAGCTTTTTAATTCATTTTCATAAGAAGAAGTCAGGTGAGCCTGGGTTCAGGTTGCCAGAAGCTTTGGGGAACCCAAACTGTCTCTGAATCCCAAATAAAAGCAAACTGTTGCAGCGACCCAGATGCTGCTGTCCCTCAGAGGTGCACAGATCACTTAGAGACTCCAGATGTGAAGTGATGCTCTGCAAAGATGCTCCTCATCCTAGACAGGATGAATCCACAATTTTGTGAAGCCACAAGTGCCAGCTATTTTTACCAGCCCTGGAATGATTCCTTCATTGTGATGCTCAAGTTGATCTTGTTGTTTGAGTAAGCCTAATACATGGCATTAGCTATAAATTGCAACTCCCTTCATACTCACTTTCTTCTCTCCCATTTTCATTTCATGGATATATTTTGTTAGGAGACACTGTTCTTGTGGCTCTCAGCATCCTCACAGCTAGAAAACTGCTTCTTGAATCAGAACTCCTTAAAGTCATGAAAACTCAGTTTAAGGAAACCATGGTGTGACCTGAAGCATCTTCATAAAGGACTACAAGCAATCTGTGAAGCACATCAGCAGCACATTTGTATGGGTAAAAATTACACATGAATATGTTTTTAATGTTTTATTCATAGCTGCATCGCACTGATAAATTGCAGGGTACAAACTGTATGACAAGACATAATTAGGAGCACTATTTATTTTAATTAAGGTGTATTATTAAATATAGTATTCCAGCTCCCCAGAGATGCAGCAATAGCTCTCTGAAGGGATGCATGCAAAACATACTCTCATTGTACAAGAAATCTGCTTCACATGCTGTAATTCTTGGGCAAAACATACTCGCAGAGGAAAACATCTACCTCTGTGAGAGCTCAGGAAATCCTGCTTTGCTGGTGAACACGAGAAACAGAGTTTCAAGGGGAGAGTATTGCTGCAACGCAGGGGCTGAACAAGTGGCAGAAGAGACTCTCAGCTTCTGACATGACCCATACTGATGGTGGAAAAGTTTTGCTGCTTGGGGTCGTGGGGACACCCCTTACTGGCCGCAGATGTTTTGTCTGGGCTGGCATCAGGCATCCCTTCAAATGCACGTTCCCTGTAGATAAACAGGGGAGTTTTCCAGTGTTTCTTTCCCAGGCTGAGAGGACAGGGTTGTATCTGCTCATCTTTTACAGGTGTCAGACAGAACTTCTGCCCGCCCCAGGCTGAGCTCAGAGCTGTCACCTGGGGACAGCAGACACTCTAACTGGTGCTTTTGTTTCCTGTTGTTGAACAGGGAAATACTTCGCACTCCAAAATCTACCCAGCCACGCACATCTGGCTTTCTGCCTGCCCCGGGCGCTGCTCCCTGCATCCTTGGCTGGATTGCAGCAGCAGTCTGGGGTTGCAGCTGCAGCCCTGCCCTCACCCTGGCCCCAGCTGCCTCCCAGTGCCCAGGCTGCTCCTGGGACAAGGAACCACGCAGCACAAGGCATTTCCTCCGGCAACACCACTTCTGTATGAAATGAGACCAGGCCATCTTAGGTAAAACATCATTTACAGGGAGAGGGAATAGCTGAAAATGGAGCAGTGACAGCAAATGCTGAACTGGGACAGCACAGATTGCTACATCCATATCTAGAAATCCTAAAGCCACAAAATGGATCTTGGAAGCAGGGATTGAGAGGAGCCTGGCATTGGGAAAACAAGGTGAATCAGGACCCTGACAGGCAGCACCATCCAGCTGTTTCTGCAGGAGAGTGGGATCTCATCCTGGTTTCTGCCCATGATCAGTTGACTTTGAGATGTCACACTGGGATGATGAGACTTCTCCTGGAGTGGCCAAGGACTTGGGGGTTTTTAACAATATTTCAAACAGCCTGTCATTTTAAGCCACCTTGGGAAAGTTGCAGGAGTTAATCACCATTTCCATGAGTGAAAAAAAGATGACAAGAACTATCTCTAGAGAAAGTTTCCATCCCTGAAGGCCAGAAACACTGATTCCTGTCTCTTTGCAAGAAACATCAGAAGGAAGGAGATCTCTGAATTTTAATGCATGCCTCTGCATGTGATTAAGCCCCTGTGAGAAGATGGCAGAAGTGCTGCTGCCTGTATGGACCACTGGAAATTCGTGTTGGCAGGGGAAGAAGAGGGCAAACAAAGGTCACAACAACATCCAGGATGTCCTTTACCATATCTGCTTTGCTCCCAGCACTGCCTGAGCTTTGTTCTGTTTTACTGCAGCAACACAGCCAGTGCAATGCCACCCCAGCACTGCTGCTCCAGCCCCTTTGCCATGATTTTTGGAGCTGATTTATGAGTGGGGAAGAAGGAGCTGCCAAGAGCAGCCATCGAGTCATCATCTTTGTTCCACTCTCATGGGTACAGTTACTGTTTTCTTACAAATGTGGGCACTGCGGGGTCAGGCTGACCAGCCTAGCATGAAGGCTCCCCACACCAGACATATGATCTCATACTATCTTTGCTCCCTCACCTTTAAAAGCTGATAGACTCAAAAACCACAAGGAATCTTCCAAGTAGGTGCTGGCGCCTGGGAGGGAGCCTTGGCTGAACGCAGCTCAAGGCAAGGTGATCTGTGGAGTCATTCTTGAGTGAAATAAACATCAAAAGAGGGTGGCTGAGCTGCACTCCAGGTGAGCAGCCACAGCCCAGCCTGGGCAGTGTCTGATTGTGTGACAGGCTGCAAAGGGTTAGCAATAAACAGCATCAGGGCACAGGCAGATGGGAGCAGGGATTCATCCCTTGGGCCATCTGAAGGTAGGGATTAGGACTAAAGAAAAGTGTTCTGGTAAGCAGAAATAATTTTCGGTGTTATGCTGACACCACGTCTACTCCAACTTTCAGCTCATTCCACTTCTATTAACACTAAACGAGGGGGAAATAAGTGCAAGTGGCTTTCACAAAGTGCTACCAAGAATATTAAGGTCAGAGCAGTAAAGTGTGAGCATTTGTCCCTGCTTTTACCCTGAGGGTTTCTCTAGGGCAAGGGGAACCCCACAGATCCGTGAGAGGAGGCTGGTCCTCAGCTCCCCATCTCCCACACCTCTGGTGGGAGCACGTGGCCTTCCCTGGCTCCATCTCCTCCTCTAACAAGGGGAGTAAAATCAATCATATTGGAGAAGGGAAGTCAAGTGAAGGCCATATTAGTGTGCTGCTTATTAAACAGAGAGGAAAGGCTTTTCACAGCCACCTACGCAGATGCACGCATCTGCAATTATCTTTATAAATTCTAAATCAAAGCAAATTAGCAGCCCAGCGCCGAGCAATAAACATGATTTGATTAGGTATTCCGTACCCAGGGTACAACAGGATTTTATTTTGTTTTAAGCGCTCAATTACCATCACAATCCTGCATTCTGTGTGTTATGAAGAGCTCACTGCCCTGTGTGACAGCTCAGTGCACGGGGGCAGATTTCTAAGCTCTCCTTTTGCCCTGGAACACTGAGTAGATGCTGAGATCACAAGAGCTGGCAGCTCTGCAGCTCACTGTGCCTTGGGTGGCAGTGCCATTGTCAGCTCCAGCTCCTGGAGTCACCGAGGGCAAGGTCCTGTTCCTGAGCCAGGGAAACCCCCAGAACCAGTCCAGAACCAGTGAAGGGACTGAGAGCAGTCCTGCCAAGAAGGACCTGGGGACATGACCTGACAATGTGTGCTGGCAGCCCAGAAAGTCAAAGTATCCCGAGATGCATCACAAGCAGCGTGGCCAGCATGTTGAGGGGGGGGGTTCTCCCTCTCTGCTCCATCCTCATGAAATCCCTGCTGTGTGATGCATCCAGTTCTGGGGCTCCCAGGCACAAGACTTGGACCTGTTGAAGCTCTCCGGTGAAGAGCTGAAGAAACTTTTCATGCTGAGGGCAGTGAGGCACTGGAAGAAGTTGTCCAGAGAAGCTGTGGATGCCCCATCCCTGGGAGCGCTGGATGTGGTTTGGAGCAACCTGGTTCCTTCCAACTCAAACTTCTCTATGATTCTAAAACTCCACGATTCGCAAAATCCTTAGTTCTCCATTTCTTATTTGAAAACGTGTTTCTACACCTGTGGCCGATGAGAAAACTTGAAAATATGCTTAAAGCTTAAGCCCTCCAAAATTAGATGGCAAAAATACGTTTTAAATGTCCTAAATCTCAAATCACGCTGGAACCCAACCTCTCTGGGCTGGCAGCAGCAAGTACTGGTGCTCACATCACTCAAATGAAACACATAATTTCAGAGGTCCTTGCACAGGCAACCCCTCCTCTGTGATGCTGCCAGACCAACAGAGAGGAAAAAGGGCCCAGAGGAACTTTGCTGTGACTTTCTCCATCACTAAGGTCATGGGTTTGTGCTCAAAAGCTGTATAGCAAGTGAAGTCAAACATGATAGACAAGGATGTCTGCTTGAGAGACTCAGCACACAAATGTCTCAACAGTTCAACATGCAGCATTAGGTAAATGTTTAATGCTCAGTAGCATTAAATAAATATATTCTTACAAAAGGGACACTTGTGTCAAGCAAACATCACACATTTAAAGCTGTTGTGATGGTGGATATATAAAGAATAAATCTGTTACAAACCTGTCTGTAAAGGGCTTGCTTCTCACTGGCTTTCAGTTCACTCCAAAAGTGATGCAAGAGGTGACTATCAGGAACACAGGGTTCTGCCAGGCTGCAGAGCCCAAGAAAATCAACACACAAAACAAACCAGCATTAGCAGGCACATTTCAGCCATGCCAGAGCAATTCCATGACACAACCCAGTCCCTCCAAGCCCTTTTTTCCATGATGTCCTAAAGAAAAACCCTCTTGTGCTCAGTGCTGCCTTTAACAGTGTTTGGTCGCACTTGTGCGTGAGGAGCACCAAGCCAAACACAACGAGCACAGCTGCGAGGAGAGGTGGGGTGTCGGTGACAGATGTGCTGCAATTCCCATCCTCATTCCAGAAGGGAGCACCCTTGCCCTTGCCGGGACCACAAAGCACAAATGATCCCATTTTCCCTATTAGAAACCCCAGGACCCCGAGACTGCAGCCCATTTTGCTGAGAAAGCAGCACTCTGGTGTGCCTGTGACATTTACTTGGTGACACCCCCTTGCCTCTGCTTATTGCCACCTGTTTTTAAAAGGCTCCATTAGTGCCTGTTTGTGCAGGAGGAGCTTTGAGGAGCTGTAAGTAATGACTATGATGGAAACCTCTGCTCCATGTATATTAACTAGTACTTTATCCCTCCCAGAAGCCGCAGCTGTGGGGGACAGAGGTGTCCTTTTCAGCCCCCAGGAATGCGTTTAGAAAAGGAGCAGGTGGCAAACACTTATTCAGGACTTGCAGAACAGCATAAAGCAACAGGCCCCACTGATAAGGCTGTTATTTCCTTCATCCTTTCTTCAATATTTCTGTCTATGCAGACACACTCACTGGCACTATCACACAGATTCTCTGTCCCATTAAAGTGGTTGCATGTCCTGTGCATTTTACAGGCAGAAGTGGGGCAGCTGTTAATCTTCTTTAAGTTACTCGGGCGAGTTTTCATCCTTGCTGAAACTGGGACTCGCTGCAAACTGGCAGAGCACGGAATTGCAAGAGAAGTCAGCAACGAAACCAGAGGTCTGTGCATTTGCAGCCAAAACCACTTATTTTGGAAGAAAATTGCCATGGTGGGTAAAAATTGATTGGGAGTTAATGCCGGAGGCTGGGAGCAGGTGGCTGTGGCTCTGTCCAGGTTGCTCATTGTCGGGCTGTGCCCGGTGCCTGGGTAACGCTGGCTCCGGTGCTTTCGGGTGGGTGTAAGTTTGGTGATAATCACAAGAGGTCAGTACAGCTACTCCCGTGTTTCATGTTAAACACGTGTTTTCATTCCCCAGAGAAAATCCATTCCCTGGACTTTCTTCACCCTGGGAGCGCTCTAGTGCCTGTTTGTGCAGGAGGATCACTGGGTTCAGCAGCTAAAGAAAAACCCAGAGAGAGCAACTCAGATTTTGATGATGTGTTAAATTCTCTCCATATGGCACAAAGGGGTATTATTGCTTTCCTAAAAATCCAGGGAGCCATACTCCCCACAGCAAAGCAAACCAGACTTGCTGCAGAAAGCAGTAAAGCAAAGCAGCACTGGCTACAACAGCTCCTTCAGCCTCCTTTGTCATTTCCGAATTTGAAGAGCAGAGAAGCCCAGGAATCATGTTTTTTCCACTATGAAATATAACCCAGTGCCAGCCTGTGTTTGGTATGGTCATTTCTCAAAGGAGAAGAAATTGATTTAAATAGTTTAGGTAGAAAAAGAGCTGTTTCTGCCTTTATATTTCCCATGCTGACCTTAAAAATTTTATAGGAGGGTGCTATCAAGCCTTTAATTTTCCTGACAGCCCTTTGAAGGACATACATCTCCTTATACTTCTGCCCCTCTTTTTTCTTACCCCTTAGAGGATGCTTAGGACAGAAACTTCACCTGTGCTCGGTAAGGGCTCCATGGCTGTTTGCAGCTTGTGTGTGGAGGGAGGGTGATGAATTTCTAGAGGTCTGTGTAACTGAAGGTTAAACAATTAATAACATCAGTTAGATCACCTAAATAAATGCCTGAACGACCCTGAAGTGCTGCATGATGTGCTCGCGCTGTTGTTAACAGGTGCTACAAAGAGGAGGTGGTAAGTTAGCACTTACAGCTACCGTGGTGCTTGAGGAAAAAATAAACTTCAAACAAATAAACTTCTCTCTTTGTTCAGAGTTTGGATAACCTGCAAGACTTCTGTAGTGTTTCAGCAGTTAAGAATTGTTGCTGCTGCAAAGCTGAAAATGAGAATTCCCATTTCAGTTTCCCCACACTGAGCACGTTCGATTATAGTGGTTTTGCTTCTGTTTTGTTTTCTCAGTTTCATATCAGTTACTTCATTATTTGATACTTTAATAATTCATTTTGCCTTCCTAGTCAAAAAGCCCCAAACTAGATTCATTAAAATCGAGTTTCTTCCAATATACTTCAATTTAAATGGAAAAATTTACTAATTTGTCAGCTCCCAGAGGCTCCTAGCCTTACAAAGCCATTTTTTGGGCAGGGTACATTTTCTTTCGTTGCTCAGGGGTACTAACATGACGTTTCCACTCTTGCTTGCTATTATCCCTGCATCTCTTTCAAAGCTAGCAAGACCACGCCTGCATGGGATGCTCCATGGGATGTTCCAGCTGCAGGCTGAGGACCACTGACTGAGTTCTTGGCAGCCATCTCAGCACATCCCCTCACATCTCCGGCATTCCCTTGCCCTTGCTATTGAGCTCAACATTTCATTTAGCTCTTACAACTTTCTTGGTTCTCAGAAAGCCCCTGTATCTCACATCCATGTAAGAATGGGGTTTATAATGGCTCTGTAAATAGTTCATCACTCAAAATGATCTGCAGAGAGAGGCACAGCAGCTCCAGCCCCCAGGCAGGGTTTGTTCTCTCACTCTATTGCTGACCAGTGACTGATGCTCCCAGGGCTTCACACAGCCCCCAGCTCGCCCTGTGCTGCAAGGGATGATGTCACTCGATCAGATGATGTCACTAGATAAAATAGAGGAGTTTCTAATCACAAAACCTTTCCTCCAGGTGCACATATAACTCAGAGCCTGGCCACTTTGACCATCTCTTCTAGGAAGATATTCTCTCTCCCTGTAAAGCAGTTTACAAACATTCTTTTATTCTACCAAAATGAAGAAAGATACTTCTTTAATAACTGGACTTTATTATATCATCTGTTCCCTGGAAGTAGAAATGCAATTCATTGTGAATAAGAGAGTAAATGAAGCTGCATCAGTCACTGTGGACCAAAAGGAAAAGGCTCCATAAAACCAACATGTTGAGATACTCATTGCAAAGAAACTCTGAAGAATCTTCTCGTGAGCAAACTGATCGATTTCCACTCCAGAGCTGTGCCATGTTCACATGAGGAACAGCCAAGCTGAAGAGCACAGATGGAAATGCTGCATGCTGCTCATGCTGCAGACAGCAGCCTGGAGAGTTTAGAGGCCAAGGACACAAAATATATTGCTTTTAATGCCCTAAGCAGCACTTTTAATATGCTGGATAGCTTTTATACTGTGCTGGGTGCTCTGTCAGAAAGATGGTGGCATTGGGGAGGCCAGATAAAGAAGTCTACAGCCCAACAGCAGCTAGAGAGTCTGGAAAGTTAAATTAACGGCTACTGCAGCCTTCTCTAGGCACAGAGGAAAAAGGAGCCAGGGGCAAAAGCAGTGTGAAATGAGAGAGTAGAAAGCACTGGATTGACCAACACACTCACTGCATGAGAAGCAAGGTGCTGGTTTTGGCAGGAAGGTGCAAGTCTCACTCCATTCAGGTTCAGTTACCCGAATGGGTTTGTTGTGTTCGAAACTCTGCTGGAGAGGTGACTTAAATACACCTTGGACCACAGCTCCTCTGAGCTCTCCCCTTTGGCAATGTGAGCTGTAACTGTCCAGCCCCGCAGCTAAAGGGTGCTGGAAGAGGAAGGACATGCCCGTGTTTTGATCCCTCCCCTTTTCTCCCAGTGCGTTTCAGTCACATCTGCAGAGTCTCTCCACAAACCTGCACCTGTCTGCAGGATCTGCGTAGCTCCAGCAACATCCAGGTTTGAACGCGGGTGAGTCACCACTGAAGGGCTCTGTGGATGCACTTTCCCAGGTGAGCAGCAGAACGTCGCTGCAGACAGAACAAAGCTGGTTTATGTCACATCTGCGACGGCCTGGGAGCTCCCAGCCCAGACAGAGCTCGGGAACTTTTTAACCCCTCCTGACTCAACTGCAATTCCGATTTCTCTGGGCTGGCCTGGTGGCTCCAGTCTGCCTCTCCATGCTGGGCTGGAAGCCACAGTTGTCACGTGAAAAATCACACTCTTCTCTCCCTCTCTCCTTTGAAAATAGTTCACTGCTTTAACAGAACACAAGGCAATTCTGAGCGGCTTTGAAGTACGTACCTTTTTTCAGAGGGATCCTCTGAGGAAGGATGACTGACTTGGCCTGCTCTGATCATTGAGCTCCTCTTCCTTCCCTCTGCTCCATCCTGGCCTCTGGAAGGCTGGTGGGCTCCAGTTCTTGACCCAGCCTTCCCAAATGTAACTCAAATGCTTATTTTTTTCTGACAAAGACATTTCTCTATTTTCTTTCGCAAAGTCCCTTTGTACTGCAGGAAGGGACTGTATGGCATAGCTATTGTCAATAAAAAGCTGTGAGTTTATGGAGTTTAAATATCAAATCCCAAAAGCTGTGAAAATGGTGAGGATGTATATTTGCTTATTGAAGTACTTGCAATATCTGCAAGGAGAACATTCCTGTCACCACAAAGGACTGTGCAATTGCCCACAACACTCCCAGTCAAATGGAATTGAGTCAGGATTTGTCCTATAAAGACACAAAAAGCAGGGAGGGAAACTTTTCTTTCATCTTTGATATAACTTCCTCACTTAACAGTCCTTTGGTTGACATACTAACAAAATCTGGCCTCTTAAGCTTAAAATACTTTTTTGTTTTCCTTTTTGGTGTAGCTTGCTACAAGGACAAACCCACTCAAAGCTGTCTGATCTGGGCTGCTCCCTGTTACTGATGCTTCCTCCCTGGCAGACACGGCCCGATCTCTTTCTGACAAAACACTGCTCAAGGATGAGAAATTTACCCTCTTGGTAAAGGTGGGAGTATTTTCCCAAGCATCCCTCACTCTTCACACTTGTCTGCATACATATTATGCAGGTTAAAATTCCCTTTGAAGAGCTCATCTCCTGAGGGCTCAGTCCCCCAGGGAAGCTCCCGTATCCCACTGAGGAAGCTTCTCAAGCGTGCCTGTCCCTTGGGAGGCGCCTCTTGTGCTTCAAGAAAGGAAGGTAAGAAGAGCCAGACTCTGCTGGGGGCCATGTAGAGATGAAACAAGCATCACCAGCCACTTGGGGAACAATCGATTTTCTGACTAATACAAAGATGATTTATTTATTTTCTTGAGGGCAGCAAAATACAGAAACAAAATGCCCACAGAGGTTGTGGCCTCTCTATCCTTCGAGATACTGAGCACTTAACCTCCAGAGGCCTGCTCCAGATGTATTTCTGCAAATCTTTTCCAGAGTTCTTCTTGATGACTCAGAGCAAAGAAAGCTACACAGTAACAAGTGGAGATCATGTCTGCTTGACTTCTAACATATCCCTAACCGATGCAACGTCTTTGCTATTAGACATGTTCTTCATTTACCTTTAAATAACTATGTATCAAAACAGGTTTTCTACAAAACACTAATTTGTATTATGAACCTTTTGCTTCCGCAAGCAACTAAGTGACAACACGCAATGGTACTTTTTTTCCCCTGGAATAGAGAGGACAGGATCAAATGGACACTTAAGTATTACAACTTTCCACTAAGGGAAAGGCATGTTCATAACAGCAATGCTGTATCAGAATACTCCATCAAACCCTTTCTCTATCACTAATCACATGCACAGTAACATCTGTGCAAGCCAGTTGGCTCTGGACAGCTCCTGTGGTTCTTGAAAGACTACTTCTTGGCAGGTTGTGTTTTTCACTCTAATTGAAAGGTTAATCAAATAAGTCATACTTGTATGTTGGCTAAATAAACACACTGTCTTCGCTGATGATGAAACAGATGCATTACCACTCATCATGTTTCCCACGGGGTTCATTTGTTCCATGATCACACTTGGTTTTCTTCAAGCTTTGCTATACAGTATCTGACAGCATTATGGATAGTTTTCGTAAGGAAATTTACCTTGCAGATGCTACTGCATTCATGTCTTAACTCTTAACAGTCTTTGGTAAAGGTATTACATATCCCCAACATTGCTTCATTGTGGAAAGTGTGGAGGAAGCCAATCCTCCAAAAGGGTGAGAACTCCTAGGGAGCACAAATGCATGATGGAGTGGAGCAGTCTGCGCCGCTGAGGCTGAGACTGCCAACACCCCCAAACCTGGTTTCCCTCTGCCTCTCCCTCAGCGAGGCTCTCATCTTGCACCACGCTGTTGTAGCAGGTCTCTTTAGCTTCTAGGACCCAGTCCTGCAAGGTCATGTGCACAACTGAGCTGACTCTTGATAGGTGTGTGTCTCTCTGAAAGCAGCATCTACACTTGATAGGACAACACATCATTGATAAGGCAGGCAGAAGTCTTGCTGAACGCACAACAGGTACAAAATATGCATTCAAGTCAAGTTTTGTGTACCACAACATTGCCATGCATTCAAAAGCTGCAGCAGCTGGTATTTGTTTTAAATGAAGAAGCATTCTCAAGAATCTTCCTGCAACTTGGTAATGAGAACAATGAAGAAAATCTCAAGCCATACAAAGATTAACACAGATTTAGATCATTTCAATATTACATTCTTAGGTGGGAAAAAAGGTGCATTTATTTCTCCATTAAGGAACAGTATTCATGCAATATATTATGACATTCTTTAAGGTGGGATTAACTTTACTTATCTTCTGTGTTCTAAAAGATTTGGATAACTAAACTACTTTGTTGAAGTTAGAGATGTGTCTCTGCAGGGCTCTTTAAGTCAGGTTTCAGAGATGTTCTCTCCCTCCACTGGCAGTAAAGGAAGACCAGACTTGCCAGGTCCACATGTCTGAACAAGGTAAGTCATTTGCACAACAACTCATCAACCAACAATTAACTGCCACTGCAGTCCCTCCTCCATTTTTTATTATTTTTAAAAGTTAAAGCATAAAATAATGTCATCAATTTCCAACCTTAGGTCTCCACATTACAGACTTTTCCTTAATCTGTCTTGGAAAAGGAAACTGCACTTTGGAGAGCTGAACATCACACAAAGAAAAACCACAGAACTCTGACATAAGTGAATGGCATTTGTGAAAAAGTACCATTTCCTTCCATCCTGTACCACACCTTTTTAACCTTTCACTCACTTCAAACCATCGTGACCAAACATTCTCATTTATCCCACTTTGCCACCTCACCAAAAGTCACACTGGTAGAAATTTTACCATTCCTGTGATCCTCACGTAGCCCCTATTGCTCCCAAAAGAAAAGCCAAATGCAGGAGCAGGTCAGGACATGGATACAGCTGAGGAAGCAGAGCCAGCAATAAAAGGCAACAGGCGCACACTGACCTCTGAGACCTCACTCATCTTGACATTTACCAGCACTGTGTTCTTACCGCAGCAATTTGTCATTCACTTAAGCACTTTGTTCAACTAAGGCATTGGGAGAGGCAACAGAATCAGTAAATCCAAGCACCAGCTGGATTTACACTTTAAGCCACAGCACAAAAGAGATTTGAAATCAGTAATTTCCCTGACGGGAGTACAGATACTTATTTGTCTGTACAGCATCAGAGCTGAATTGTCTTGCTGATCAGAAAAAAAAAAAATGCTTTTAGGATCACTTTTTCATCTACTGAAATCTAAACTGATAAAAATGGTCAAATCAGATTATTAGAACTGTGTGTGCTTCAGGAAATACAACTGAATATAGATTCAGGAGACTGGTTTTTTAATATTTATTTAGTAAAACTCACTATACAAACAAAAAGTTACCACAACAGTGTAATATGCAGGGTTATAGTTTCTCCTTCCTTCGAGCTGCTTCTCTGCTTCAGTAAAAACACATATATACATTTACAACGATTTCCCTTTAAAGCACTGGGATTCATATATTAAAACATACCTAGTAAAATAAGCTTAAAATAATTTCACATTGCTTGGAAAAAGATTTGAGTAATTTACTCTTACCAGAGTGCCACTGTTGCACAGTATTCAAAAAAATGAACGACCACTAAAATATAGAGTAAAACATTTAAAAGTACATTTATTTCAAAAGTGGGCAAAATAGCAATATAAAAGAAAATAGAGTATAAGAAATAAAAATAAAGTACAAAACATTTTCATCTTCAACATCCATAATTTAATAGATAGCAAGCCCTTTTATTTTTACATCCAAATTACACTTTTGGCTGAAGTACCATAATTTATTTTAAAACGCCTAAAAATGGGCTCATCTTGATACCTAAAGTGGGCTCTTTTAAAATGGTAGTATAATACAAAACATAGTAAATTATGTTTCAGCATAATAAAATTACACATCCTAAAAAAGATGCAGTTTATTTTTGCTTTCCTGCTTTAAACTGCTCATCATCCCTAGGAAAACAGCTGGAAAACAGCATCCACAGGAAGTTCTAGTTGCTTTGTACAATGGCTGAACAGCTAGATAGAGTGCTCCAAGGATCCCGGAGCAGTAAGGCATTTTACTATCCATCAAGTAAATTTATATGTAAGCTTGTTAAGAAAGAACAACTGTAAGAAATGACAGCTTCTATTAAAAACATGCATAAAGACCTAAGAGGCCTTACTGGTCCCTCCACTGCATCTATCAAACAGGGTCTAGAATCTTCACTAAAAAGCTGTTTTCCTCATCTGAAAGTAACTTGTGCCAAATATTTTACTTAGGGACAAGTTTTTTTCCCATTGCCTAATTGGCTACTATTTATTACAAAGTTCTAATATTTACTAATATTTACTACTCCTTTGTGATCACCCTGCCTCCCTCCTCCCCTGAAGTATTTCCCATCAAAAAGCAATTCCATGTTCAATTTAAGCTAGGTTTTTGGGTGTTAAACTACCCTCCTATCAAGCAAACATTACATATCCTAAAAAACTACAATTAATTAGTTCCTAAATAAGAAAAACTTTTAGTAAACCATACTCCCCTAAGCCGCAGAACGTCTTTACACAAAAGGATATGATTCATAATCCAGTGTTTGAGTAAGTACTCCAGTCAGGACAAACTCAGCATTGTGGACATCTGGAAATATCAAAATTCATACAGTTCACACCCTACACAGAAATTCTGCCTCATTCTGAAGGTGTCAGGAGGGGCCACTCTGGACCTTTGCGGCCTCTATGCAAAGATGTGCAGGGAGGTCACCCACCCACTACCAGGGCCCTACAATCAGCCCTACAGCCTGCCACTGAACAGACCACACTCGCCCATTCATACCCCTGTTATTAATTAGCACTTCTTGGGGCTCTGCACTGAAGTAAAAATACCTGAAGTGAAAACCCCCAACTCACTTGATGAATACTCAGATGGTGCCCTGGTTTCGACTGGATACAGTTAATTTCTTAGTAGCTGGTACAGGGCTGTGTTTTGCATTTAGGATGAGGATAATGTTGATAGTACACTGATGTTTTAGTTGCTGTTAAGCAGTGCTTACCCTAAGCCAAGGACTTTGCAGCTCTCCGTGCTCTGCCATCAAACAAGTGTGCAAGGAGCCAGGAGGGGGCACGGCCAGGACAGCTGACCCCACCTGGCCAGAGCGATATTCCACACCACAGAACACCACGGCCAGCATATAAACTGGGAGGAACTGGCGGGGAGCCACTGCTCACTGCGCAGGGATGGGGTGGGCACTGGCCAGTGGGTAGTGAGCAACTGTGTTGTGCATCATTTGTATCCCTTGGGTTTTACTCCTCTTTAATTACTATTATTACAATTTTTATTATTATGCATGTTGTTGTTATGGTCAGTAGTATTAACAGTATATAATCTTATTTCAGTTATTAAAGTCTTCCGTCTCAACCCATGAGGTTTACTTTTTTTCCTCATTCCCTTCCCCTCCAGCGTTGTGGCAGAGGGAGCCATGGTGTGGTATTGAGTTGCCTTCTGGGCTTAAACCACAGAACACAGCAACTTTGCCTAAACAGGACTAAAACTCCAAGGTCCAGCCTACTCTCTCAAAAAATTATGATGACCTGCCTATAGAATAACTATTAAAAATAGCCAGCAAACATCTGGTTTGGATTTCTCCATGGTTTGCAGGATAGTCCATGTATTCCTCTATTATCTGAAAGCTCCAAAAGATCTCTGTATTTGTAAAATAATAATTGTAAAATAAGAAAAAAATCAAAATAACAGCTATACTGTTAAAATACAACGAAAGCTTATACATACCTATGCCTCGTGCGAAATATTCTCGGCATAAATGAAGGTCATTTTCACAGGAAATCAAGATTATCTCCGGCAAACTCTAAAGGAAAGAAACTAATGGTAAGCTCAGAAGAACGTGGTAAGGTATTACCAATAAATTTCAGAAAGCAACACTCAACATACTTTATTCTGCTTATGCTCCATGAGTTTTCGAAAAGAAGGTTGTTTAGATAATACTTTTCCTCCTGCGCACTCCACAATAGCTTTCATGGTGGAAAGACTGGGACAAATTCCAGGTGTAATGTAAAAATATTTTCCCTAAAAAGAGAAAAGGAAGAACAAGAAAAAGCATTATTTTGTTAACTGATTTCTGCAACACATGAAGTTTTAATATCATGTGACACTTATTTTATACAACAGGGCAGGCTTTGTAAGCTGGGGTTGGGTTTATGACACAGATTCATCAGTTGATGAGCTGTCCTTAATTACTGCTGATGTTTCCCTTGGAGGGACAAACTCACAATTTTGATAAATTTGAACAGTTCAGGTGTACCTGTTTCCACAGCTGTAAAGTAACAACTGCAGCTTGGTAAGACACATGAGAACAATGCTCCTTGCTTCTCTGAGCACAGGACATCTCCAGAGTTACAAAAGAACTTTCATCTTTTAATTAACAGCCAATTGATTAGCTCCTGACAAAAATTATTCCACTACTTTACTGAGATAGGTGATCAGATCACAAAGTAGATTATCTCCGTTTATCAGCCAGGAATAAAAACCCAGAGAACACCATGCTATTTAGTCTTCAAAATGGAGAGCAAAATGTAGCATTTAGACTAATAGATGACATGGATTCTCATTCATTACAGGTTGAAAAAATACCTGTTTTAGGTTGTTTACCTCAATAAACAGTCTGTAATTCAGTTAGGCTGAAGAATCTTTAGCAACTCAGATCTCCAGATACCTCTCTGCACTGTAATGTAATTTTAACCAGAGGCACGAAAACATCTTGCACCATCCTAGCAAACAGCCTGGTGGGAAGTGCAGTCTCCCAGGAGAATCATACTACAACTCCCTGAGGCTGAAGGGCAAACTCACTCTCAGACTCCCATTTTTATGGGCAAGTGCTCTGACTATGAGGCTGGTGTAAAAAAGAAAAGAGAAAAGAAAGAAAACAAAGTCCCTTCCATAAGTGGCTTTTTACAAGTAGCAGAACAATGTTCTACATTTTGGCAGGAATAAATATATCGAGCATGTTTTGCTAACATCTACAGGATTCAGTCATTCAGAGGGTTTACATCCACCCCAATGACGCTGAGGCAGGAAATAGGCATAAAGTCAGAAAAAAAATTCACAACAAATGTTTCATGTTCTATAAGAAAGTCTCCCCTATTGCTTTCAGCTATAAAACCTGTGGTCCCAATGCTGAAAAAATGACGCTGAAAAACCCCGAGTGTTTAATGCTGTGTTAAACTGCATACCTTGAACAGTGGAGCTACTTGTGCTCTCTTTAGAGACTCCTCTAAACTAAAGCAGAAAAGCACCTCAGCTTCAGCATCTCTGAGCACAAAGTTCTGCTCATCTGAAAAAGAAAGGCTGATGATGTAGCACACAAAACACAAACATGCACAGAGCCTAGGATGGAATCTGAGCAGAATATCCTGGTGGCAGAGTGGCTCTGAATGGCAAACACCTACAATAATTTAACATGATTACAATACCTCCTTTCATTAGGCTTCTTACAGTGATGACCCCAAATTACTTGCAGAAATAAACTATGTTTTACACTTGCATACCTAGCAACAATCACTGTTCTATCAAGTCCCTTTTTCTAACTTATTGGAGAAACTTGCAAATTTTTATTTTTTGATTCTCTGCAAACAAAGGAGCAGAATGATCAAGTAGAAGGATTACGTTTAAATTAAAATTACGGGAGCCCAGAAATTGTCTTCAAGTCCTCACACCGTCTTAACAGAAAGAACTTTCCGTCTGTTTCACTTGTCCTGTTACTCAGCCAATTTTTCATTTTTTATTAGGGATGGAATTTCCATCTTTATCTTTACACAAAAGCTACGTCAAAGACATTTCTAAATCCAATTTAATCCAAAACTCCTAAGTCTAAAGACCAAAATCAAAAAAATTATACAGAGAACAAATTGGTCTTTCCAAGGACAATTCTGACAACTTGCAAGAGACAGTGTAAATACTCCTGCAAAAGAAACAAGACAATTTTTTGTAAACAATTGCCATATTTTCCATCGTTGTAGCAGGTACAAAACTGAAGCCAGTCCATTAGCTACAAATCAACCTAATTTCAGTAACTAAGTATTTCCAGTACTAGATCACAACAGTCGACCTAAATGCCCCGACTTTTTCATCTTTTAAGAGTTTTCAAGTGAATCGATTTCTCAAGTCACTGATGCTGAAGTAAGCAGATTGCCTTCTTAGGATTTATAAAAATGTTTGCTGGTTTATTAGTTAATTATCCATAGATTCAAGTCTTTATGGTGGTTAGCCAGCGATGTTATATGTTTTCTTCTTACAAATATTTATATAAAAAGCACAAAATAATCCTAAACCAAATAATCACCCTTTCAGAAAGGGTGAATTAAAAAACAATGCAGCCACAGGTAAAAATCTGCAAAATGGCTACACAAGAAAGAAATACAATACTTAACAACATCCAGTCACTTAATCACCCCAAAGCAAACTTTTAAAGCATGTTTCTCTTTCATTTAAGGGGAAGAAACCGTATTAAAACAAACGAAAACTAAATGAAACAATATGTTCTGCTGAAAGAGAACTTTATTTTTAAAAAAACCCCACATAATTCTTGTGACAGCTTTGCTTAACCATACTAACACAACCTTCTAATTCAAGTGGAATACAAAGTAGGTGCTCATATCATTATTTAAAAACTTTGCAAATTATTCTTCAAGAGGTGTGAACGATGATAAACTGGCTGCAGAATTAAAAATTTCTGCTTTCAAAAGCTGAACTCTTTAGAAAACTGGTAAGAAACACTGAAGACGGAAGACAAAACAACGAAGTATATTTAAATATGCTTGTCAATGAACCTTTGTTTTAGCACAGAAATTGATACTAATTTAACTTACCAACAAATTTCTGGCATTTGAAACACTCTTCTAACCACTCCGGAGTTACTATGTGCTTGACTACAGAAATTGCTGTCAGGAACTTGACAGTTCGGGTCACTTTACTGGCAATTAGATGGGTACATTTCTGGGCAGAGTCTGCTACTTCACCTCCAAGGATATATAGTTTCTGAAAGTTGTACGAAACACAAATCACAATGGAACAGTTGTTTAAAAAATAGAGGTAAAAAAGAAAATAATATGAAAACATCACCATCAAATAAAACTAAGCTCCTAATGCAATAGTAAATATAGATTCCTGTATTACAGTCATTGCTTTACTAAAGCTGATTAATTCTGACAGAATTTACACCCATTGAAAAGCCAGGTATTCCCAGACATAAATATCACTTGGCAAGATTAAAAACTATTCCCCAGTTCTGCAGTTTTTTGATTTTGGGTTGTGCTTTTTTTAAACAAGGAACTAACTGTAAGATACAAATTAAATTTTTTTTTCAGTGAAACAGGATATTAAATTTCAAGTAAGCAATAATAAAAGTATATGATGATTTTGCTCTTTTCTAGGGAAGGTGCAATACTCACTGTAGCTACAGCAAACTTAATTTTGCTAGGCTTTTCTTTAAAGAGAAAAACATCTCATGAAAAACACATATTCCACATGCATTTTTGATGACACTGAACAACTATTCCCTTTTCCTTGGTTTAAGCTAGTTCCTTATAGTTGCTATCTTATCAGTTAAACCAGTCATTAGCTGAAGGAATAAGTAACACAAATAATCAGCTGGTGAGGTACATCAGATTACCACAGGTGTTAGAGATAAAGAGTGCTCCCCTCAAAAAAATTTCAAGAATGAAAAAATACTTGGACAGCTTTAGTAACTATGCATGCTGGATTTCTGATTTTCTAAGACAAACATTTTGCACAAATAAATAAAACCCACACCAGTATCTATAAGCATAAATATTTACCAGACTAAGAAGAATCCTTGGGAGCCCCAATGCAAGACAGCCTAAGGGGTGGGTTAGAAGGCCTCAGAGGTCTCTGTGCCCTGTGCACTCTACTGCTCTGATAATGATGAGCACATAGGACAGGCAGGGACAGTGCTTACAGCTCTCCTTTACCGTGCTCCGATGGTTTGCATCGAGATGACCCACAAAAGCATTATTCAATGACACTAAACCTCTCAACTATTTACTTCCTTCCTGGTATGTGCAAACACCCCGTGAATAGTACATTGTACCCCTCTGCGAGGCAAAGGCTGCAGTTCCCATGTTCACCTCAAACACTTCTACCCGTGCGAGCAGAGCGCGCAAGATTTCCACTCTGACGTGGGAGAAACACTTCGGGCATACAGGTACAAAGATTACCCCTCCATCTCAAGAAGACGAGAAGTATCCAGCCCCAGTTAGGTATCCAAACTCTGCAAAGTTTTGATGCATCAGTGCTGACAGGTTTACATTCAGCTTCACAAGCTTTGAGGCTGAAGTTATTTTTTTTTAACTTGTGAGCCATAGCTGTTACCAAAATAGATTCTCTGTATAATTAAACTGGTACCAATATGAGAAAATGGGAAGTTCACACTGCAACTTTATGGGATACTCTAAAAAACATTTTATGTCCCAAAATATTTAATATCAAGCTTTAAATGGAAACATTGCAAGGGGGAAAAAATCTCCCAAGTTCAACCACCTTAAAAATAAGTATGGGTGTAATATATTTTATATTTTTGAGCACACCAAAGTTGACATCTTCTAAGAAATGTAGTGGACTCAAACTAAATCTCATTTACTTCTCATTATGTGAACGTTATAAATTATTTGCAGTTAAGTTTTAGTACAGCTTTATAAGGGAACAGAACAAAACCTCCACAGGAACTTATCTCACACCTGCCGTAAGCTTTGCCATCAGTTTTCCTTGAAGCATTTGGCACTACAGACAGCAACCCTACTAGAAGAATCTTGGGTCTTATACAGTACAACCACCACTGTTTATCTCACCTAAATTTGGTCATGAAATTTGCTGATTTAAAAACAAATGTGGAAAGGGCTTTCTTGCTTTTTAAAGCAGTCCTACGGAAAGAAAAAGCAAATAGCACAGTAGTGTAAAGCAGTTAACTAAAGGAGAACAGCTACCAAGTAAAACTCATTTCACATAAACCCACTCTAACCTCAAGGCCAGTAAGTATGGGTTTTTATATGCTAGATATATGCTAATCAAGTCTTAGCAAAAATTCAACATCCATAAAAAAGCTGTCAGATGTTTTAAAGTAGTTCACAAGAGATAAGCCTGAAAGTCACCTTAATGTACTGTTGCACTTGCATAGGTTCAAATCCTGTGAAGAGCACCATTGGTGTCAGCTCAGGGGTGAGTTTTTTAGTAGGTGGCGGCAGGTCTTCAATCCTACAAAATTGAGGAAATACAGCAGAATGTGACGTTTGGACCTAACTGTAACTCTAAAACTAGACATGCACACTCTTGCAATTTTTACCAACGGAATGAACCCAGATGAATGAGCATTAGGCAGGATTTTTTCTGAAGAAAAAATCACCACGCCGAGGACATGACATATCCTCTTCTGTGCTCTCCCAACTCTTTTACTACTTGACTCTCATAGTTATTGTTTTATTGCTGCCAGCTGAGTATCTGGCAACATCCAAAACCTACTGACAGCTATTTCACTGAGCAGGGCACAGGATGGTGCAGGCTGATGGGCAGCTGACAGTTCTGAGGAACAGTCAGTTACGGACTATGGGCACTGACTGCTCGCTGCTCTTACCTTGCTCTTTTGGAAGACGGCTGAAGACTGGATTCATTTTGCTTTGGTTTCAAAGGCAACCTCACACCCTGAAATGAGACCAGTTACACGTTTAGATCTGAATTAAGCAGGGAAACCAACTTCTATCCTGAATTAAACACAAATGAAAATTACATGCTGCTGAATATATGGGGCACCTGCTGCTTACACAATGAACCCAAGAGCAAAGCTGAACGCCAGCCAAAGCTTCTCCACAAACTTATGTAAGTGTTCACCAAATAAAATACTGTGGGACTTTTCTCCTTTATCCTCTGATAATTATCAATGGAAAAGTCAGTGAATTAAATGGCAAAGAGACTGAAAAGTCTGTTCATTTGTTAAGTACGTGAAGATTACAATATTCTTCCTAGTGCTAAATATCATGGAAAGTTCCCTAACTACATAAACAGAAGCTGGATAGACAGTCCCACCTCCCCAGTACCAGACCAGCCTCTAGAGCATGTGCCCAGGGGTGGCTGAGAGAGCCTAAATGTAGCTTTTAGGCTCTCCTCGGTCTGAATAACTTGAAATCACAGCTCTCAGGTTCAGGAGTGTGTGATATCTATTCCTTTTTAACCTTCAAATCGACACCTGAAATTTAATGAAGAATGCTACACGCACACGACCAGAAAGACAGGCAGCACTGTCCCAGCCTTGCTGTGAGAATGTTCCTTTGGGAGGAACAAGCCACAGGGGTTTGTTCCCTGCTCTCAGGAACAGGCATTTTTATGCTAGACAGACCACAGAATGAGCAGTTGGAAAGAAAAGTGCACACATTCACATTTTGATGGACGTTTCAACTATGAAAATGCAGGAAGTAGATGGCATCAAGAGCATCTGACAAGATGGCTGTCCTCAGAAGAGGATCCCGAATCCCAAGACAAACAGAAATGCCTACTGTGAAGGCAGTGAAGCACCTTGTCTTCCCTGACACTTCACATGCTCAGCATTTTCTATTACGAAACCACATTCCTGTGTAGGCACCCAGAGGGCCGCTGGACCAGACTGTCTCCAGAAGCCCCTTTCAATCTAAGTTACAAAGGTCCCACGTCACATGGGCAAGAAGGGTCCCATAGAAATACAGAAGGGGAGCTACTGAATTACCCATCTGACCCCTGGGGTCTCCATTTGCCACACAAGACAAAACATGGACAAAACCCCAGTGTGACTGACCCACACAAAGAAGGCCTGTGTTCATTTTTAAGATAAGCTCAACTGTAGTGTGGATGCAAAAGGTGGTGGCAACAAACCCGAAAACTGACTTAGTTAAAAGTAACTTTAAATACTAATACTGCATACACTGAATCTTCTCAAGGATTTTTTTATTTTGCAACAGCAGAGTATCTTCCTTCTTCAGGAAAATATGACCATAAAGTTTCAAAAGCATTTAGTTTACTAAATGCAAGTTTCCTACGGGCCCACAAAACAATACCACAGGGGTCTATAAGAAGAATGTTTCAAACTTATGGTTAGGAATACAGTAGTGCCTATTTCTAAAGCTGAAAGGTATTCAAGCAACAGTACCCTGAATCCCATTAGTACAAATTAAGTTTTGAGAGTTACTAAGCACCTCTTTTCTGAAGAGTTTACAAAGTGACTGAGATACAACTGATCCAGAACACAAGAGGTGTGGCAAAACGTTTCTGTGCAATATAAAATGTTATCTGAGAGTCACCTGTAGTACAAATGAACTGAAAGGTGAACTGAAGGTTAATCAGCCTAAACTGGGATTTACCTACATTCAGACATACTGTTAAAAATTTTCAAGTATAAATCTGACATGGGAAGAAAATTTACAATACAAAAACATGAGATAGGTTTAAGAGCTGACATGGAAACAGCCGCTTATTCTGAATATGCATCTCACATATTGTGCTTTGAATGGTTCACAGAATACATGACAAAAATTTACTTCTCTTGTATTTTTTCAAGGTACAATTTTTCATTGTTCATTTCCACTGATATTTCAGGGTTATCCACTACACTTTTTAATGCATGGTTTTTTTTTTAAAATCCTAAAATACATGGCATATATGCCCATGGTTTGAGTTCTCAGTATATATCAGAGAGACAATATAAGGAAATTCCACTCCTAGCTTACATTATGTATCAAACTTAAAATTCAGTCACTATTCTTACTGATTTCGGATGTTTTGTCTTAAAAACCCTTACGTGGTCTCATGTACAGAGTGTTAGGTACTGACTTAAAAAGTACCAAGCCCTTTCTAAAGGTCTGATGTAGAAATTGAAGAGTGGAACACCTAGCCCAAGGTGTGTCAGCAGCAACTTCATTCTGTATATCCCACTAAAATTCCTTAATTCTGCAAAAAATTCTTTCTCAGATTCCTCAAAATAAAATAGAACATTAGCAGAAATTACAACCAGGAGCTTCAGCAGAGGCAAGGAGTGATCTTATCAAAATAGCTGTATATATACAATAATTCAACATACCATTAGAAGTTCTGGTGACACCTTTAATGGGACTCTCCAAGCATCTAGGGAATGGAGAACAGAACAAAAATGACACCACTGCCAAGTTATTTACACCTGAGGAAACACGCTCCTACTGATTAAACAGGCACATAAAAATGCTGCAGAACAGAGGATTTTGCGACCGAAACTCTTACCCAGCAGGTTTAGCACGAGGTGCTGGCTGGGAGAGAGCGGGTCCTGGAGGTTGAACACGGTGTAGCGGCTGTGCTGGATCTGCCGCAGCGCCTCAAAGTTCCCCAGCAGGATGTCACAGAGCCACTGCGCGTTCACACACGGGATCCGCCACTCCTTGGCTTTCTCGTACTTCAACCCGCTGGCCCTTGGTGGTCACAGAGGAGAAAACATAACTTGTATTGCCAAGAAATCAGTAAAATTGCAATTTCTGATAATAAACCTAAAATACCACTATTTCTTTATTGGGCTATTATTTGTTTTAACTGTGACAGAGGAGATACTCTGAGAAGTGCTTTTGTTCTATGTGTCAGAATCAGCCAGTCAGAGGAGAATTTCTGCTGCAAATGGAATCTTTAGACCTGAATTTAAATTCTCCCTCCTCCTAGAACAATTATTTTAGAAAAAGGTATTTTATTTATGGATGATCTAAGAGTAAGGATCATTTCAGAATATTACAAAATAGCAAAATTAGAAACTACTTTTCTTTTGCCTGTGTTCAGAAGGCCAATCACGTAATATACGCTGTAATTTAGTTCAAGAAACAATGTCATTAAGTTTACTGCTACTGAAGTGCAGAATTAATTAAAATTAACACTTTTATAAAGAGCCATACGTAGCACCTCACATTCAGAGAGGCACTACCTGCCAAGAGGCTGCTGAGAAAGCAAGGGCTATGGAGTAAAGGACTTACTCTTTACAGATGAGAACTGTATTGCTGCGACACAGGTAGCCCGTGTATTTGGCACCTGCTAGGTAGGCCATGAGCTTGAGGTCATCTCTGTCACTATCAACAAATCCTGTCACAGAGATTATCTGCAGACAAAAAGAGACAGTTAAAAATAACTAAACACTGATGGCACTTACAAAACACTCCCATGGAAAATATTTTTTCTGTGACTAACTGTTTTACATTACAATAAAATGAACAGCATGGTGTATAAGCACTTAATGAAAGCATGACTTGTAGGATACAAACAGTACAATTTAGAAGTGATTTGTTTATACATAAAAATCTCAGGTTTCTAGCAGTAGCTCTGACTGAGGAAGAATCGTTTTCATTCCTCTGGTCAGCTTTTTCTTATTTACAGAGACCAAAGTTTTATTATGAAAGAGCTCAGAGTTGACTTGCTTCTTAAAGGTCTCCCCTATTCCTTCTGTTGCTATTTATATAGAAGCACCAAAAAAACGCTTACACTTCACTTGCTCTAAATATCTGAGATCTGTGCTGTACTCTGCCATGAAGCCAAATAAATTGTGCCAGCTGATCACAGATAGTGAACTGTAATTCCACATCTTCCATCATTATCTTTAATCTTGACAAGTTTTCATTTTTGCCATTCTCTGTTGGGTTCCACGACAATTCTCTCCTTTTCTTTAGGAAAAGGCAACAGCAATTTTGTTTGAAAGTGTGTTTATTACATTACATATTACATTTACTACTAACCACTGAATTCACATGCATGTTGTTATATTTTGATTTTCCCAGATCTGTACTGCTCTTTCCGTTGGTCAGGATAGGCTATCAGCAAGGCCATCATCCCGTATGTCTGCACCCAGCACAAAGAAATCCAATGCCAAGACATACTTTGGCATCTTGGTTTAAACAGCACAGTGCATTCCAAGTTGCCTCTGAAAGAACTGAAGTTTTTCAATTCCACAAAATTCCACTTCCACACAGCTCCTCATTGCAGAGGCAATGGAACTGCGACCTCCTATCCTCTGATCAGGCAGCACAGGCTTCCTTTTTAGGTATTTGCTAAGCATTGACTCAGAAAAACCCTCAAAAATCCTCTCAGAATATTGGGTTATGGTAAAGGAAGCACATACTGCTACATGTGCTGTTGCTCTGCTGCTATAAACTGTGCAGCCTGGATTGCTGATACCTTGCTATGTGTAAGTCATGCAACCTTTGCCCCTCAGTGTCAGAGAGTAACTCACAAAGGCAGGTGTTACTCCTCACTACTCTGAACTTAGGAACACTTGCAAAGCACTGAGAAACACCTGGCAGCAGCACCACATCAACACAGCACCTTAAGATCAGCAGAAGCTTTTCTTCCAAGGCAAAAGAAATGTGTGTTTTGCTCTGAGTAAGCACTTTCTAGCTCTGCTCTAATACCACTCATGTAATGAAGCAGGCAATGAAGCAAGCATTCTTTCGAAGTAAGCTTTTTCTTCTTACATGTTGAGAGCATGGCTTTCCTCCTGGTGGAAATGCCACTGGAAAATGAAGGGCTCGATGGGGTGGGACCATTTTCTTCTTCTTCAAGATTGCATTAAGCCAGTGCGCTGTAATACATCTCTTCCTTTCTCTTAAAGCCTAGGAATACAGGCGCAAACAGCTTTTACAACCCAAAATACATGTTTCTATTATTTTACACTTTTTCTACAAATCAATGCTTAGATTTTAACTGTTTTTCTCTACTTTTTAGACTCCTCCTTCTCATAGCATCTTCCTTAGTGCTCTCTGGAACAAGCCCGCTACACGCACTCTGGAAGTTTGTACCCCAAAACACCACGAATCCTAAAAAAACTCATAATGAGAAACTTTGCATTTGCTATCTAAGCATGAAGTACTGTCCTGGGGTGCAGGGTGGGATGTGCCTGGGAGCTTGTATTCTATCACCATCTGTTGAGACCAGGTGTGCAATTCTCCTGTGAATGGATCTATGAATGCCTCCCGCATGAATCACAGATAACTCGCTCCTGGACTATCTCCTGTTAATGGCCCATCAGCGCCTTGCCCATGACTCATCATCCCATTGTGAGACGTCCCACCCAGAGGGAGGAACCAGGCATTCCATGCTCAATATAAGCTGAGATCTCAAACACCAGAGCAGCCTGCTTCCACTGGATTTCCTGGAGGAGCAGCCTTCTTCCTACTGGATCCCCAGAGAAAATTACATCCTTCTACAGGATCACTGCTTCAACAGGACTACACCTACCACCACAGGAGGACTGCAGCCACCGTTTAATCGGACTGCTACCAACTCTCTGACCAACAGGGTGTCAGGCTGTATTCTTCTGACTCTGTCAGTGGTTTTGTTTTTGTACTATTGCATTTGTTCTTGTTCAAATTTCCTAGTAAAGAACTGTTATTCCTATTCCCATCTTTTTTGCCTGAGAGCCCCTTAATTTCAAAATTCTAATAATTTGGAGGGAGGGGATTTACAGTTTCCATTTCAAGGGAGGCTCCTGCCTTCCTTAAGCTGACACCTGTCTTTTCAAACCGAGACAAGTACACAGTGCAAAGCCCTGCCTCTCCCGCGGTAGCATGAAAGCATGCACCAGTACAGGTTCCCAGCTGGCTTACCTGAGCGTACATGTTACTGACTTGGCTTTCACAGAGAAGGTGAGTACATCGGCTTGTGAGGGTAGGGTCCACTGTCCCACCGTGTGCTTGGATGATCTGGTAAGAGAGCAAACCCAGAACTTCTAGTATATGACAGTTTTTACATCACATTTAAGAAACAAAAAGTCTGAAATGAAAGTCCACCCTTTAGGACACTGCCACCATTAGCATCACTTCACTGAAGAGTTACCCCCCAAAACCAGGTTTGTTATCTAGTTTAAGAACAATTTTGAAAACAAAAAACAAAATTACATATGCAGCTTTTCATTGAACAAAAAGTCTATTTTTTAGAATGGAAAAAAAACCAAAATAAAGATATATAAACAGAAATAACCCTTCTCATGTTTTTTATTTTTTGCAGTAAAACTATTAAACAATTTTTCATGAACTATTCAATTCTATCTCAGCAATAAACACAAGTGCTGTTAAAAATGTCAACAGCTTACTTGATAATGCAAAATTGTAGGGAAAATTCAACTATAAAATCCATCAGAAGTTTCTGAAGAACATCAAAGTCCTCTTACTTAGGAAAGGATACAATCAGATTTTTCTGAAAAATAGAAGTTGGCAAAAAAATAGAAACACTCTATTCTTCCATCTTATTCACTTAGGTGGATACCTCACAGGCTACTAAATGCCAAAATTATATGCAAAAAATAATGTTTTTATACAATCAAGTTAAAGATAGACAGCGATGCTATATTACATTTGCTGTACTACAGCTGCCTGATTAAAAGCATAAATAACTGGGAAATAGTTAAGGCTGCAACTTATTTAGCTCATGTTCTGACTGAACGCTTAATTCAGCCAGGCTGCACACCTAAAGTATTTTTATTACTTTCTCTGGTCAGCAGCAGTTGAATAATTTTTTTTAGGTTGTAACAAAAGAATTACACAAAAGGATGCCTAAAGAAAAGTGAACAGTGCTGAAGTACTTCCAATGCTTTCTTTTAGAATTTAGGGACTAGGACATTATGTTATAGTTTTTTAGAAATACAGTAGCATCTTACCCGTTTCCAGGTTGCTAAGAGCTGCTTGTCAGACATCTGTTCTGGGTAATCAGCAATTGCAAAGACACAGCCCAGTAGGAAATACTCTTCTGGAACTGAAATAGTTTGGCACATAAAGAACAAACAATTAAATATTTAAATGTCTGAAGAGTTCATCTCAGAACACATTTGCTACACTGACCTCTTCCTATTACCAGGTTATAAACTTCCTAAGTGTACTTCCTTGGAAAAAGTAGGATCCAAAATTTCAAAGCTGAAAGCCTTTAAGGCACAGCTCAGTGCAGAGTTTGATTTTGTTATGGGTAGGGTTTTTTTCCTGGATGAATAGGGGCTAAAGGGCCAAAAGGAAGGGTCACTAAAAGGAACACATAAGACAACTTCCTCTTTTATAAAGATCAGCTATGAACAGCCAAAACAATCAAAAAGCTTTCAGTTCTACTGGTACCGACACAATTCAAAGCAAGGTGTGACAACTTTCTGATACTGAATCTTCATTAATTTACTAGTATTTCCAAAATTGTAGCTGTCCTTCCAGTTCTTATACTGTTTGAAAGCTTCCCCCTCCCTCTCTTCCAAAGGAAAAAAAAAATTAAAACAATTATGCTATGCATTTACTAACACTGTTCTGAAAGTACAGGTTGTGTGCTTGTGGTATCAAGTGTATATCTGAAAAGAGAATGTTCTCAGCACTCTCATGCTTTTCAGACTGCTGGATCATCATTATTTATTATTTATTTGCCTAAAAATCAGTAAAATCAGTTCTGAGCCACGAGTGGCATTTCTTAAAATCCCATCCTGTAAATACAGCATTACTTTTTGATATTCTACCCCACTTCATGTCATTAGCTACTTTTTTCCAGGATCAGAAGGCAATAATTACTAACTCTCCACTGCTGGATCGTGCCCAAAAAGTGGCTGCTGCTGCAGTTGCTGCTGTTGCTGCTGGTGGTGTTGTGGCTGCTGGGCTGCAACTGGAAGCTGTAGTGCTTGAGGTGTCTGAGTTAAGTGCTGCGCTGCCTGATTCTGCAGTTGCTGTTGCTGATGCTGTTGGTGCAGTCGCTGTAAGTGCTGCTGCTGCAGCTGCTGCTGCTGATGTTGCAGCTGTTGCTGTTGCAGCTGTTGCTGTTGCAGGTTCTGCTGCTGCAGCTGTTGCAGCTGTTGCTGTTGCTGCTGCAGCTGTTGCAGCTGCTGTTGCAGCACATGCTGCTGCTGGAACTGGAGCGGCTGCGGAGGGCGGTGCAGCTGCTGCTGCGCGTGGAGCGGCTGCTGCGGGAACTGGAGCTGCTGCTGGGAGAACTGGTGCTGCTGATGGACTTGCTGCTGCTGCTGCTGGGCAAACTGGTGAGGCTGCTGCTGTTGGAAAGACTGCTGGGAGATCTGGGGTTGCTGCTGCTGCTGCTGCTGGAGCTGCATTAGTTGCTGAGGTTGAAGGTGTAAAAGAGGATGGTGCTGTTGCTGCTGTGCTTGATGTGACTGCTGCAATAAATGTGTCTCTGGTGTTAGTTTCACTTGACTAAACAGCACCACATTTGGATGTCCCTGTTGGCTATGATTTACTTGTTGTTCTAAACTTTTTGTAGGTGCTGAAAGTGATTGTAATATCTAGAAAACAAAGATTATTTTTGTGACCTTTTGGTTGTCATCTGGTTTTAAAAAAATTTAAAGAACTACTGGGAAAATACAATTCCTAAAAGTAAAGAGCCCTATGCCTAAATACCTTGTGAGCTAAACAAAAATCTTTTAACTGCTTAATAGCAAAATGAAAAGACAGGACTTACACAAAAAGAAGTGTGGAGCTGCATTTGGCTCTTAATAAACAGCAATGCACATTTTGTAGAATTTAAGATTAAAGCCTATCCCTGTATTATTAATAATTTCTCCAACAGCATTATGACTATTAACATTATATTAATAATTACATCGATCAACTGCAATATTAATTTTAAAATCCCATTGGCCCATTAAATTCAGAGCTTAGTTCTATAGTCTTATTTTCACTTAACAATTGTTAATGATGCCTTCATTAATTAGTGATGTTTGAAACACCGCAATTTTGTTCTCTTTTGAACCAATTCAGGAATATATAGCTTGTTTTTTCATCTCAACTCCAACAAACAAAGAAAATCATTGATCTGCTGAGCACTAAGGGTTACTCGGGAAAAAAACCAAAATGACCTAACCTCCCTACTTAAGAAATATAGATTTTAGGTTTATATAGAGTGCTGAAGTAATCTGGAATTTATTTTTAGATGTATAACTCACTGTTAAGAGAAAAATCATTTTACATTAAGCAGACCCAAGTTAGGAAGTGAATTTTTAAGCATCAGAGAAGGGAAAATTAGGCAAAGTTCTAATAGATTAGGATGTGTTCTACACATTTATTAAAATACTTTAATATAAACTACCTATTAGAAATGAGAAGGAGCAATAGGAAATTCTAGACTTGCCATTCATAAAGTCTTTTAAACATGACATCAGCTTTGATGAATCCTGCAAAGCTTGTTCCCTTCACCCTCACTACTTCAACACACACAGTGTCACCTTCAGCTGTGTGTGTGTGAGAGAGGAATCAAAGCCCATCACTAGAGCACAAAGCCAATTAACTGTATCCTCTCAACCACACATCCATCAACTCTCCCAACAGAGGTGGCTAAAGTGTTTTCACAATGCACATCAAAACATCTCAGGCATCATAGAAATAATTCTGATGTGGTTGGTATTGCACACATGTCGCAACCACGATTATCAATGCATCACCCATCACTCACATCTCAGCAGCACCACAATAGAAACATTCAATAACCAAAAATAATACACACAAAAAGTGTTCCTGGGGCTCAGTATGAGGAGCTACTCTCCACAACAAGTACCGAAAGCCGAAATTACAGAAGCTTCAGGACATGATTTCAAAATAAAGGGATAAAACTTGCAGAAGTATTCTACAGCTATATTCAGAAACTAACAATGTATCTGCAAACACCTGATGATGACAGATCTTGCCACTCAGCAGAATTCTGAGGTTCAAACTGAACACTAACTTGCCAACAATGCTCACCAAGGCTTATGCCCGTCATTCCGGGCACAAAGTAAAAGAGAAGCTATAAGGAGGAAAGCAGAACTGGTATTTCTCCCTCGAGGAAGCAGATTCACAATTCTAAGATGCAGAGCCTTTCTGCACACGCTGGAGCTGGCCCAGCAGCCAGAGAGGGTACTCGGTACAGCCCTCGCCCACCACAGCGCAGCCCCTACTCCTGCAGACCTTGGGTGAACAGATTCACGCCAAAGCACACGACCACCAAGTGCCCCGTAGCTCTGCAAATATTACTAACAGAGAAATACTTCCACAGGGACACCGCTGAAGTGTATTTGACAGCACAGTGACTGGGCTGCAGACCATGTGCTGGCCAACTTACCCATGCTGGCCAACCAAGCAAAAGGCTGGCAGTTCTGCTCAGGCCTTGCCCAGGAGTCTCAGCCCTCAAACAATTTAAGGCACTGAGAAGAGGAATCTAAGACTCAGATTTAAAATACAGCCTGTATTTCCATTCCACATTCAGATGTCATATAAACAGCACAGAACCAACATTTCTGAGTGACACCATATTCTGTGTTTAAGTACTGGCTGGAAGCCTCTATACTGCTCAGGCACCTTTCAAAGTTTTACCGTCAAATGAACATCCGAAGAAAGGCACCAATGCAATTATTTACGTAAAAGATATGTCTAACATTTACCAGCACCTGCTTTTCTCAGGCTCCCTTCCCATAAACATCTGAGAATTTCAATGCTGCAGGTGCAGCATGCTCACTTGCTTTTTATCTTCTTGTAGGAATACATTCAACGCAAGAGCTGCAATTATTTCAACTATACAAGTGGCATAAGAAACTGTAAGTTCAGACTTCTCCATCATAATATGTATAGTATATAACAACCTAATGATGCCCAGCAGAACAATGCAGTATAGAACTAAACCTACTGTGGGAACAATCAATTTCACAGTTTTATGTGTTTATAGCATATATAATTCCTCACACTGACTGAGAAGCTTGAAGGATAGGAAACCAGGTTTCCTGAACTAGCAAAGTAATTTTAATTTAATGCTTTCTTTTCCCCTCTCCTACCAAGAAGTCCTTACTGAAAATCTAAACCATGCTGTAGTTATACATAGCTTTATCCTTTTAAACACTTTTTCCAAATGCATTCTTACTTCTGTGAACCTGCTAGAAATTAAGCTACTTATTACGGGTAAAAATATTATTTCGGCCACAATTATAAGTAACAAGGGGAAGTTTTAACTTTGGATATTTTAAGAACAGTAAAAGGAAACGGAAGTTCTTGGACATAATAGTTCTTAAGAAAAAGTCCAATAGCTTATAAATTAAAAATCCAACACTTACATGTGCTACATTTGATGGTCTATTAATCTGCTGAATATCAGCACTATTAGTAATATTCCTTAACGTCCGCACGGCTGGACTCCACGGGGCCATCATTTCCTGGCGGTCAGAACTTTGGGCACCTTGTACTGAAGCCATGAGGTTGCCTCTCATATCAGGAGGCAAAATGTTACCTGGCACTGGTGGGACATTGGCACACAAATTAATCAACCCGGAGTCTTTCCCTTGAGGCAACCTACGCTTTGCTGCAGATGCCTGCGGGACTTCAGCTGGTGTCCAATTCAAATTCCTTTCCTGCTTTTCTGGAGAGGAATCGGAAGAATCATCGAACATCAGTTCCCCTTTTGCCTTATCAGCAGTAGTAGATTTTGGTGAAAAAGCTTGATCACCCAAAGGCGATCCTTCTCGAGAAGAAGCTGGGCTTGATAATTTTTCATCAGTACTAGCCTCGTTTTGTGAATCTTGCTCTTCATTTTCTGCTTCTTCCTCCTCTTCCTCCTCCTCTTCCTCTTCCTCCTCGTATATAATTAAACGAGGATGATAAGGAGTCTCTTCTTTTCTACTCTTATCAGCTATAGAATCCAGTACCCAGTCCGGGGTGACAATTTTAATGCTGTCCCGTTTATAAGCACATTCATATTTTTCCTGGGGAAAAAAAAAATTATTTAAAGACAAAAAAATTGCAAGTAAGTTCTTTGAGATCAGGGCTACAGCATGGAGAGGGAGATCACACGAGGCTGTCCAACACCAGAGTGATCTTGCCCAGATCCAACAGGACACACTGTACATTACTGTGTAGAACCACAAGTTCCAAGATTAAAACAAAAAAACCCAAAGTCCCCACATTTACAATATAAAGGACTCAGAGGCACAACTGCAGAAGATGAATGTCTTCACCTGCAAAATTCTTCTCTAATCCAATCACCAAAAGATTCCAACCAAGCAGCGAGGAACATCTCAGTCAATACTAAAATGCAGGTGATTTTAGGTAGACATTAAGGCAAGTCAAAATACAGTTTATGTTTTGTCCACGATAAAAAAAAAAAAAAAGTTAAAAAACCCAGCCCCACTATGAAAAAACATTTGGGGAAAAAGTCAGAATTTCATAATAAAGTAGAGACAAATATTTAAAAGTTGATCACTAAAAAAAAGCATTTCAGCAGGAACACAGCTTAAATCTTTAAGCTTCACCATTTCCCTTACTAATAAATAGACACAGAATCAGTGTTCTATGTATTCGAATATCCTCTTTGGTGGAAACCCCTCATATAAATCAAGAAAGTACAGAAAAAAACCCCTTTCTTTTGAAATTTGAAACTTATTTCAGGATCTAATATTTAGATCCTGAAATATTTAGATATTTAGAAGTGATTGAGCTGGTGTTCTTTTATGTCAAAAAACATAACTTAACAACAAGCCCATTCAGAGGAAATTAATTTAGTGATTCTCTGGAGTAATTTCCTACAATGAAACTGTCATTCATACACAATAAAGAGATGGGGGATGAAATCAAGTTTATTTGCCGACACAAGTTTTGATTCTTTCTTTCTGGTGAGAATTATTAACCATCTTGTTTTATCATCCAGTGTCCATTCAGAGCAATCATGTAAGTTTTCCTAGTGACAGAATTGTTCTCTTGACAAACTGCTGCAGTTTCCCTTGTAGTGTATCAGAGCAGCAGGACTGGAAGCAAGAAGTAATCATCCCATAAAATTGTTCCCATTCAGTGATTCTGTGCATTAAAATATTTGTACCCTACAGACATGAAATGCAAATACCTTTTTAAGTTTCTTTACTGGCAAGCTAAAGACAACATCCTTTGTTCTAAAAAGCTTATTATTTAAGCTTTTAAGGAAGTTATTAAAGTACGACTCTTAACGTATTTCATTGCCTCTTACGAACAAAATTTTAGGCAATAAAGCTTTGTTCAAGCATTATATTTTATTGTGATGAAAGGGACAACTAGAATAGTGTGCAGTACACCCTTCTGAATAGTCCACAGAAGAAATATCAAGCTCTTAATAAAAAGAAAAAAAATCAAAACACACACACATATCTACCAAAAAGAACCCAATCCTACAAAGGTTCCTATATTTTAAAGAAGGAAAAGCATTCATTCCTCATAGCCACACTTTCTCTTCTCCCAGTGCCAGCCCGTTTTATTCTTCAATTTTTCAATTTTGTCCTTCATTTTTCTTCACTGATTCTGTATCTCTGGATTTACAAATCACAATCACTAATGACTGTGACATATCAAAATTAGGCTAAGACAAACAAGATAAAGAAAAAAATTCTTTATCCAAACAGGAATTCAAATACCAGTGTGAAATTAGACATCTTTTAAATTAATCAGGCTTAAAGCCACGCAGAAAATTAGTACAAACTGAATAGCTGCAATGCATAGTTTTGCTGAATTTAGTTGTTAATGAACAGTCTTAAGAATTCTAACTTCAGGGAGATGGAAAATTTCTGACTATTTGAAAACAAATGAGAGCTACAACAAGAAGAATTGTACATGTAATAAACTCTTACCCCCTTTGGCTCAGGCACAATCAAATGAGTACACTTCTTATTGAGGCTCAGCTGGCAATTCCCTCCATAAAAAGTAATCAAAGCCCACAGCGTACTTCGGTCTTCAGATGAAACCTAAAAGGAAGGCAGAAAAGCCTCTTAGTTCTGTGCACCCAGCTGTCTTCAGCTGGAAGAATTTTAGTAATCCACAACATGCCATTTACGAGGCTGGCTAATGTATTACCTATCACTTTTAAATACCAAATTAGCATGAAAGTTAGAGAGAAAAAAGGGTGACAAAGACACACAACAAGAAAAATCACTAAGGAGTAATTTTTAACCCGCACAGAGAAAGAGAAAATAAGGAGGAAAAAAAGAGTACTACGGAAAAACTGGTATCTCTCCTCAAAAATGCAAAGCATCCCATACATAATGTACATTGGAGTAGACTGAAATATGGTTCACTTCTTACCTGAGAGAGACAAGCAGTGACTCCAAAAAAGATCTGACATGATTCCGGAGAAAAGCCATTTACACTGGAAAGCAGGTGTCAAGGATGCAAAATCATTAGATGAGAGTTTCCTGAGGGACACTAGAAGGAAATTAAACAATCTATGTAGTACTTCTCAGATAACACCAAGTATTTGACCATTCAAAAACTTTCATCTTTGAAAGTACATTGTCTGTTTGCAATTAAAGTTGTATGCATCAAGAAAAAAACCTAATGTACAACCTGAATCAGGACATCTGTAATATTATGATCAATTTTGGTAACACTCTAAACCAGAATTGACCTGGGAAAGACAGACGGACTGCTGGGCTCCTGTAACTTCCCTCCCTTTTCCACACTTTCATATGATCTTGTGTTTAAGATCCATGCACATTTGTCAGAAAAAAACGACTACACGAACAGGTGTACATTGTGTCACAAGCAGAGACTGAGATTTTTTAAATGAAACAAAATTATTTTCCCCATGATGCTGACAGGTGCACCAGCAACATTCACGTTCTGAGGCCCAGAAGAGACAGCACACAGCAAGCTGATTGCAAAGCCCAGAGCACTTTAAAACTTAAGAATAAATTACTGCCATTATCCAGAATACCTCAAGAAGTTCAAGCCTGATGAACATCCTAAATTCACTGTGTTGTTCTCCGTTTCATCTGAAGTAGAAATTCATTACTGGATCTTTTGTAAGTGCACATTTGTCTACTCCCTGCCTGAGTACCTACTGCTAGCACATAAGGCAGAAACAGTCCGTATTTAACTTTTAAGAGGTCCATCAGTTTACCTGGAGCTTGCACTCTCTTAAGAAAAGGAGTCAAACAGACTCTCTTAAAACAGTTGAAAGCAGTATAACAATAAAACAAAAAAGAGGGAATACAGCAAAAATCACTTTTTTCCTCCCATCAACAAAACCTCAGAAGTGCTCTGACTCTCTTTTATCTGTACAAAACCATGGGAAAATATACCCTCCTCATTCTTGCTTTTGCTGTGAAAGAAACTGCCAGCCCTCTTTATGGCATTATAGCCAAGGTTCTCACACATGAAACTCTGTTTCCTTCCTCATCAAGCCTGCTTCCAGCTTCATTTTTCTGCTACTTCCCTTCCACTGAAGGTTAGTCAGACTTTGCAAACGTCAGTAGCAGGGCACAGGAGAACACTCTGCCTTCCTAAGTTCTCCCTGGTGAAAGCAACTTCCACTAAGAAACAGACAAAATTACTGTGCTTTTACATTGTATTAAATACTTCTATATTAAACTTTACCTTTAGCAACTGAGAGGCAAATGCCCATCAAATAAGCACCGGAATTGGTAAGGCAACATAAAATCCTTAAGGCTCTTATTAGATCCATATGTCTAACTGACACAAGGTGTTTCTAGGAGGTGGTTCTTCAGAAATTCAATGACCACTATGAGCATTACCAAATTAAAACATAAACAAAAGACAAAAATGCAGAATCTCAAACTTCTGCCTAAACTGGGTCCAAAAGCAATCAACTGGAAAAACTAAGCTATTCCTATTCAAGACTGTGTTTTTTTTCATTATGGCAGTACTTAAATCCCTAATGAAAGGCCAGATGCCACTGCACTGGAAGTCATAAAGAGACTGAAACAGGGTATAACAAAGTAAAGACTTAACAACCCATTTTAGTGAGCACAATCAGGCTCAGAGTAAAACCTGAACCCACCATGTTTTAAGGACATGAAGTGCTAGAAAGTCAAAGGTCCAAGGACACATTTACTGCTGACAGGTGTACAAAATTCATTCTTCCATGCAACTGAAGAACAAGACCCTACTGAGACCTGGTCTTTTCATTTGGCCATTCCGATGTTCTAACAATAAAGACTTCCTGGGCAATAGCCATTGAGAGCTACATTCCCACATTTATTGCTACAATTTAGTTATGGACTGCATCACTCTGTTGTTTCGTCTGTTTATTTCTCTTCTGGGTATCCAATAACGTCAGCTCTCAGAGTACCCTTTTAAAAAACCCTGGTTGCAGATGGAAGACAAACTTTTTAGCAGTGCAACTTCTTCATGTGAAAGAATGTCAATAACGAAATGTTAGGTTACTTAAGCCTGAAAATATAGCTAATTCCAAGGGGGTTTTTTTTTGTGAACACTCCTCATGGACAGGGAGAAGGTTTAGAGATGTGTGACATAAGCTGCTAAACACTCTCATCCTGGTGATGAAAGGACAATAAACATATTTATTATGACCAGACACAAATGACCAAGATCACCAGCCTAGACCACACCAAAGAAACACAAGATGCAAAGGCACACACCTTAAACTGCTGAGTATAAAACTGGAATTCTGAATCCCTGAAGCACATTAAGGCCTGAGTTCCTAACATGAACACCTAGATTCTTGCACCTACCCCGTCTTGTTTTCCAATTGGTAACAATTGTCATCTAAGTGCCTATGAAACACAAAATAGGCAAAGGGACAGGAAAACTGAAGACAAAGAAGCTCCAAGCATGCTGCAATCTTCACAGGCAAAACACATGCGATCATTTTAGAAGTTTAAGCTGCACCTATTTGAGACAGTCTAGAATCCTTCAATGGTATCCATTTCAACATGTTTTCTACAGAATTTTGAACTTAAAAGGATACGGCAGAAGAGCTCCACAGCGAACAGACAAGATCACCCAGGAAGGCTGAAAAAAACAAAAATCCACAAGACATTAAAAACCTTGGTCTACATGAATTACCTTCCAAGTTCATGCTATAGCTAGTTTTAATATGTGTTTTCCAGCTTTGGAAGTCTAAGTGTTTCACAGACACTGCACCTAGTCTACAAAAAACGACTTCATTTATTTGCAAGAGTTCACGTAAAAGACAGCTCAAAGGTTGCGCAGCAACCCCCTTCTCCCATGCCATTTACAGTAGTTATTCATCCTCTCCCCCCTTTTTTTTTGCAGTTCTCCTTGCTTGTAAGAAAAAATAATTCAGACAATCCCACCCTACACTCATCAGCAAGGAGTGAAGAACCATAGCCTCACACAGAAGGAGTTTCCTGAAGACAGTACAGTGCTGGCTGCTGAGCAGCGCTGGCCCCTACCCGACAGCATCTGGGACAGAAGGGCTCCAAGGGACACGGGGAGGTGGCAGCAAGGGAACGAGATGTAGGACACTGCTCCCAGTGCAGCAGACAAGGAAGAATGGGCAAAGAGTGACATCACATTCAGTATGTCATTACTTTTCCTCAAAGACAAGCAAAAGAATATATTGTGGCAACTATGTTTATGGTGTCCCAGCTCTTGTTATTCACTTTCCCTTAAGGCATAATACAAAAAATAGCTGAAAACACTTAATTTCTAACTCCTTGATCCTCAGGGAAAAAAAAAAAAGGCTATTTTCCTCCCTTACGTTCTTATCTTCCTTTTTCCATATAACCAGCTACCTTTGCCTCTGACTTCCAGTCCCTTAATACTTAGTCTGATCTTCTTCATTACAGATCATGCTGTGATGTTTTCAGGTCAAACTAAGTGACATTGGTGAAAGATCTGCTCTCATCTGGCAAATGAGTTGGCAGTTATGAAGCAAATTAAATTATTTAAGTGAGTGGCATTAGAAAGCAGGAAGTGCTCTCTATGACATTGATGTCCTTCCTTCTCATGAAAATGGCAGCAGTTTCCCTGCTTATAAAGTTAAAATTACAACAAAAAACACTTCAGAAAAAGGAACTAAAAATTAACCAGCACAGCCACTATAACCATAAGGTTCCCTAGCCAAGTACTTTTCATTTTTCAGAATTAATTCATAGTGCTACACCATCAGGTGAATTCTCATGGCAAAACCTATCAAAATTCTCTATTGCCACCTGTACCCGTATGGAAAAAATAACCCAAAACCATGTACCCAAAGGCATCAGCAGTGAAATTCTACTGTTATTTCTTCCAATCTCTCTCATGACTTCCAGAGTGACAAGTTCACATTTTCAAAGATGAAGCCCGTAATTTTTCACTGGAGAAATACCCCACTATTGCAAGGTAGTAACAAAATACTGGTAATTCCAGTGTAAGAAAGAAAAAAAAGACTAAAAAAACCCTTAAAAAACTAAAATAAGGAGGAAAAAAACCCTAATTTTCTACAAGTTCCTATAGTCCATAATTAGCATAGTACACATATGCAGAATCAACAAAATGATTTTGCACCTTGCCAATTATATATGTGTTTGAAAAAAACCCTCAGCAATCTACTACTTATTCTAAATTGAGGTTTTCCATTGCCAGAAGCTTGTAAGAGCCTTCCCATCAGAAATATTTCTCAAGTAGAGCTAACAGGACATCATCTCACAGATGACTGAAAGAAAAATCTGAAAAACAGAAGAAACCAAAGCAGGAAACAAAAAAATACCCACAACACTAATAGATACAGAGCAACAAGAGAAAGGTGAGAACAGAATTGTAATAGAAGTCTGCAAGTGAGGATAAAAGTTTGTCTAACAAGAATGTAGTAAGACTTTAAAAGACATGTTTTATTTGGTCATGACCCGAAGATGAGTATTTTGTTAGAACACTGAAATATCTATGTCAGTACTTCGACAATATCATGGATGAGTCACTCACCTTTACCACAGGGAGATCAAAAACTTCTCGAGATTCTCCAACTTCTGGATTGTCCCCATCTTCTGAAATGATATGTGAGGCCAGTGCATTGTAAGAAACTTCCTTTGCTTTCCCAGCTTTCAGAAGTTGGATAACCTAAAGCCAAAGGAGGAGAGGGAGAAGTCAACAATTTTTAGCAACTTTTATTTGAGAAAAACATTACTGCAAGAAGATACTAACACTGGATGGATGAATGAGTATGACTTTCTCTCTTGGCTGTCCTCCTGTAGGTGGCCAGAACTTCTCTTGAAGTTAGCAAAAACAAAACATTTAAAACCTGACTGACAAAGGTTTATGTCTCTTCTGTCTTTTCATCATTGCATCTGAAGATCTACTTTTCAAAATAACTGATGATGGGGTAGGAGCCGGGGAAATGTTAAGGTTTTTCCAAAATATGTAGTCCTCAAAAAACACATGAAAACAATTTTCTCACAGGCAGGGAAAGAAAGCTCTTCTAGGTGTTTGTTTTTGCGAAGGGTAGCTCTGGAAGTGTTTGAATATACTTTAAAGTAAGAGGCTGAATTCTAAGAACTAAGTGATCTACAGAAATACAGAAGAAAAAAAAAAAAGACCAAGTAGGACTCATGCTCCCAAAATTACTGCCTTCAGGAGCTGGAACTGAAGTGCCTCTCTCCACTGCTCTGTCCTGAGAGAATGCAAAACACCTGCTAACCACCGAAGCACATCTCACTCCCAGTTTTGCAAGGCCCAAGAAGCAGATACTGCTGTGAGAGTTCAGTGTTCTCTCAGCTCTGCTGTAGAGATCTGGGTGATGAACCCAGCCCTGTGCCCCAAAAAACAGGACTCTCATTGGAACAGAGAAGGTAACGGGGCATAGAGGGGAGGAAGAGAGAAATGTTTTAAAACATTACGGTCTAAAGTTCAAAAGTTAAAAATGCCAATTAAGATCATTGTTTCATTTCCCTTTTATTATTCAGAAATAATGATTTGGAACAACACTGGTGTGATGTTCATCTTCCAAAACCTGCCAGGGACAGATGCCTATCCCTGCAAACCTGCTGGGGACATTCCCTTCAAAACAGGATGCTCTGCCCACAACAGTGAACAGCAGAGAGCAAGGCAATGCATTCATCAAAAAAAATATTAATTGGTCCTTAAGCAATTACTCCCTACCCTGCACACTCACCAGGCCAAAGAAGCACTGGAAAAGAGACTCTCTCAAAACACAGCATCAGGCTATTCTATAAAGCATTTCGGCCAAGCAGAAAAACAAGGATAGAAAAATCACCTCTCACTAAGGAGGGAATTTTGGCATTTCCTGACTTAAGTACCTGACTTTAAAACTCCATTAAAAAAACACCAAAAATTAACTTTTTTTTTTTCTGCAATGGATGAGTATTATCAAAAGAATTACCCTAAAATAACCAAGAAAACTGATCATGAGCTTGCTGTTCTTGTTACCACAGTCAGAAACAGGAGTGAATATTTCCATTTTGCACACCAATCCCCTAAATCATGATACACCTTCCTGCAAGAAATCCAGTTAACCATAAAGAAACACAGGATGCTATAATTCCCGTGGGAAAAGCTAAATCCAAACACAGCACTTTTGAAAACAGAAGGTATTTAAGAACAGTCTCAGCACATGAGCTCCTTGTCTCACACAGCTCTCCCTGAGTTACAATCCCATTCAACTGCTCATTTAGGGGAAGGCTAAAAAAAGGAGTGAACGTCATGAAAACTGAGAACCCAAATCTGACAGCATCAGAAAGAAGCTATAAATAATGTGCTAAAAGTATGATTTTTTTATATCAAAACAATGTTGCACTAAAGAACTTGTGCAAAACGTCTGCTTATGCAAAAAGTTACACTGGTTTCATGTAGTAGTTTAAACACTATAAATGTGATACATAATAATTCATTTAATTATTTTATGTCTCATGAAAAAGACTCTTCCTAATTTAGCTCATGTCAACTTCCAAACTCCTCTCAGAATACACAACTTCTTTAGATTAAGTAGTGCCTGGACTGAAAAGTTGTATTGGCACAATTAAAGAACTCACTTATACTGGTATCAACCATATATCTGTAACTAGAAAATAGAACGCTGAAAAGCCTTAATATGAACACTGTAAAAATCCTGCATTTTAGCTTTTGGTTTATACCCATTAAATTAAATTTCTTCTTGGGGGCGGGGGGGGAAGAATAAAAATTTTGTCTTGTTTTCTCCCACTAAAATCTGTGTTGGAAGAAACAAGAGGAATAGTTCAAAACTAAGAAGTACAACAGTGAGCATAAAAAAATAAATTAAACGAGATAACCAAAACCCAAATATCCTGTTCAAAGACTTTGTGCTGCATTGCATTACTTTTTATATCTTTCTGAAAGAAATATTGATTTTAACTGGTGTTTCCAAAGCATGATGGTTTGGGTTTATATGTTTGAGGAAAGCAGAAAGAACATTTATTAAAAGAAAAAGAGTAGCTGACATCTACCCATCAGCCTCAGTAAGGTGTAAGCAGCAAAGTGCACCCAATGGAATGGAATGGATTTAAAGCTGAGAGCCAGCCTAATTCTCCATCATTTGCCAAAGAACACCTAGGCACAATTCCAGACTTTTGTTTCCCTTCCAATTTATGATGCATATGCCTTAATACACAGTGGGAATGCAGTTATTCACCTGAATAAATTACTTTTTTCCCTTTACTCTTGGATTTGTTGTGATTAGTGTGCTCACTTGTGCTAGGCCTATTTTAATATTTATTACAGTAACTGGTTTTCCATGAAACCATTTGGAAGTTTAAGCTGATCAAAGTGTGCTCCCCCTCAGAAGACGAAGGACAAAACTTCTTTGCAAAATCAAGCTGGCATCCACTTGTATATGAAGTAGTAAAAAGCGCCAAATATATTTTTAATTTTTGTATCAGTAATCGGGCAAATTTCACTATAAGAACGGTTTGAGTTTGATTTACAGTTCCTGCACTCTTTCTTGGCTCAAAACACACCTGATAAATGGTCCTCGTGCTCAGGTGCCCCAGGGTACCATAGAGGACACCCGCAGGAGGGTGTCCTGGTCTCAGCAAGGATCAGAGTTAATTTATTCTCAGTAGCTGCTACAGTTCTGTGTTTTGGATTCAGAATGGGAATAATGTTGATAACATGCTTATATTTTGGTTTTTGCTAAGTCCTGTTTTTCCTAAGTCAAGGACTATTTTTTTGTGTCGGATGCTCTGCCAGTGAGGAGGTACAAAACAGGCTGGGAGGGAGCACAGCCTAGGCAGGTGACCCAAACTGGCCAAAGGAATATTCCACACCAAAGCATGTCATGCCCAGTATATAAATTGGAGAAGTTACCCATAAAAAGAACTGATCTGGGTCCAGGAATGAAGTCTGGCATCAGTCAGCAGACAGTGAGCAATTCTGTTATGCAGTCCTGGCTTGGGGTTTTCTCTCTTTCCCTTTTTCTTACCATTATTATTTACTATTACCATTACACCTTACCTGGTTTTCAATTATTAAACCGTTTTTATATCTCAACCTACAAGTTTAATTTTTGATTCTCCTCCCCATTCCACTGGGTAGGGGTGGGGGGTGAGAGAGCAGCTGTGTTGTGCTTAGCTGCCAGCTGGGCTTAAGCCAGCACACGGGGTTCTCGCAGGAGCTGGCCCCAAGCTGAGCCCAGCCCAGCCCAGCCCAGCTCCTCACTCTGACCCAGCTCTGCCACCCAACGCAGGCAGAGGAAAGTTCAGTGCGCCGAGTGTGGAGCAAATCAAAGTCCTATGACAATGATTCTGACTGCAAAGAAGAGTAAAACTTAACATGAGAAAGAAAACCAGTTTAAGAGAACGCTTGTCTACTTGCTCTATGGGAAAGCTGTTCACTGTCCTCCTATGTCAACACACAGTACAGGCCTTTCAGGACACTACTTATATGATAAATAATGTACAAGAGTCCTAAAAGAGGATTTTTGCACTCATCCTCATACACGTAATAATAATATTGCTGCTGTAGGGTTTTTTTGCAAGTATGGGATTTTTTTATTTGAGTGCTAAGCCACTGTCAAAAATTTTATGTCTAAAGACCTACATTTTTTATCTGAAGACCCGTCTAAAGTAGTTTTCATCCTGATCGCTAACTGTATTCGTCCTAGACTGTATTTCTTTTAGCACAATACGAATGAAAACCATCTGAACAGGCCAGTGCCTGTGTCTCCAGGTCACTTATAGGAATACGAGGCTCAGTGAGTACCAGGGCAGGAAGCTAAAGGAACCCAACGCTGAACTAAGACTTTACTGCAGCAAATACCAAAGAGGCAAAGACTTTAACTTCAGTATGAAGCACGCAGTAACCGCCTTGCAGGAAGCTGCCGTCCTAAAGCTCGGTACGGTGCACCTCAAGCACCTGCCTAATTGGAAGCACCACAGAAACTTTGTTTCAACCACCTTCGCCCACCGCGGGTGTTAATTCCCTGCAAGGCCCCCTGCATTACCCAGGGCGCTGCCCCAGGGCACGGCGGGAGGGCTGGGCGGCCCTTGGCCTAAACCACACCAGCACCACACCGGGCGGTCCCGGGGCGGTACCAGGGCCGTGCTCGGGGCCGCGCCAAGGCGGGAAGGTCTGGGTGGGAGGCAAGAGCCAGACCGGCCCCCCATGACGAACCTTGCCCATGGCCTGGCCCCGTGTCTCCGTACGGAACCGGGCACAGGGAGGGGCCGGGCCTGCCGAGCGCTCGGGTCGGAGGAGCGACGGCCGCTACCCTCGCTGCCCGCCC
>WEIT01037269.1:203264-222605 GCA_013389985.1 Dryoscopus gambensis | reverse complement strand
GAGGCGGCGCGAGCCTCGAGCCCGCGCGTGGTAGCCGGACGATTCCATAGTGCCCCCCCACCGGGAAGGCGGGGGGGAGACCAAGGGGAAGGCGGGAATGATCTGAAGGGATGACCCGGTACCTTGGGGTCGATGTCTCCCACCACGAAGAACTTGACGTCTTTGAACATCTCCTCCGGGACTTTCAGCTCCTCCTCGTCGTCCGCCAACATGGTCCCGGCCGGCAGCAGCGGGCGTGCCCCCCCTGCCCGCTATTCCCCCGCGCTCACTGTGGAAAACCCGCCGGGGCCCGGGTCTCTCCCGTCCCCCTCCCCCCGCAGAGCCGCCGAACCGCGCGAGCAAGGCGCGCGCTGCGGGAGACACCATCTCCCGCCGGGACGTAGGGGGGGTNGGGGGGGGGGAGGGGGGAGGGGAGAGCCGCCCCCACAAAGCGGCTCCCCCCGCCCGATCAGCCACCACCGCTGCTGCAGGGCCGCGCCCGCTTCTGATCCACAGGCGCTATCCCTGCTCCTCCCTCTCTCTCCGAACCGGACCGGCAGACAGCATCCGGGTCCGGAGCTCCCCCCGCGCGGGATGCAATGGACTCGCCCCGAACGACAGAGGCGGGCAGCGGGGATACCCGGCCCCGCCCACTGGCGAGGGGGAGGGAAGGCAGCCGCCTCCGGTCACGCCCCTCGGGGCGCCCAAGCCACGCCCCCGTTCAGGCCCCGCCCCTGGTCAGACCCCGCCCCTCGGTCCCGCCGTGAGGGGACGCGGGCGGTGGGGGCGGGGCCCCTGGGCCGCCACCGCCCGCCGATAATTTTGGAGTGTATTCCAACATGCAGCACGTCAGTGAGCTTACTGACTACTCCCGAATTCAGAGCATACAACCACTAAGGTTGGAAAAGCCCTATAAGGTCATCGAGTCCCACCAAAATAAGAAATTTTTCCGTCAGAAACTGCAAAGCAATCCTCCTACATTGATAGTGAACCGGTCCCACCTAGAGAGGGATGTATCTTACCTAACTATTTTAGACAACAGGAAACAGAAATCATCACTTTATATAAGTTATGGTCAACAGTAAGAAACAAGCACTTTCAGAGCCTGATTCATGTTGTATTTTAAACATCAATGCATTGACAGGGGTGTTTAAAAATATAAATATTACATAATATAATTGTATCCATATAATAAGCACTCTGCTTTCCAAAGGAGTTCAGGACCCCCTCAGAATACTTTGATGTGGACAATGTTTCCCTCCCATACTCAGAGCATTTTTAAGAGATGGCATTGTAAGACTTACTGAAATAAAAATACAGGGCACCTACTGCTTCTGTTTTGCCTGGAAGGCCTGTCTCACTTTCCCAGTAAAAAACTGTATTTTTTTACCTATGTTATTCTTGAAACAATGGTAGAAACTATAAATCGGTTTACAAGTCATTTATTCACTTTTACTGGATAAAATTTTACTGGATAAAGGCTTCACCCATCTTTCTCCGGGTCTCCTGGATCTCCACATCTACTGACATCTTCCCCGTTCTACTCCAGCTACATAAGAAATACCCAACCTATCACCCGTTCTTTTTCCACTACAGAAAGAAATCTTACCCTTTGGTTGAAGGTTTTATTATTTTGCCCACCCTCCCGATGAAATTTACTTTTCAAAGTGAAAATCAAACTAAAAAGTCCTTGAGCTTTTATATGGTACACTTTTTTATTGTAGAGCAGGAAAAAAGTAGAAATAACCATCTGCTTTTAAATCCACTTATCCCTTTCTTTCAACAATTCATAGTCTCATCTCACTTTCTATCTTTTCTAATAGCCCTTGTTTAGAGTAATTTTCTTCTGTCCCATGTATTTCTTGGACTGACTTTGAAAAGACTTCTCTGAGCTCTGCTTTCCTTTATAACCACTCTCCAGGGCACTATGTCCAGCCTTTGCTTTCTTAGTTCATTTTCACTCTTTCCAACTCCATCTTTGATCCATTTTGACTTCTTCACACTGAATTAGAACTATTTTGACCAAAATCTTCCTTCGCCTGCAGAGAAATATTTTTCTTATTCTTCTTGATCTATCATATTTCATTAAGACCACTGCTTCCTGAGCCTCCTTTCCTGTTGGATTTCACTGGCTCTGTAATCATCTGCATCTCCTGGCACTGGTAATTTCCCTTTCTTTTCTTCGATAAATATCGCTATCTCTCAGGTTCCTGTTCCACATTTTTCTCTTGAGTTCTTTACTCTTCCTGATGCCGTTCATTACTTAGATTCATCTCTCTCAGTGTGCTTACTAAATTGCTTTTTCTCACAGGAATACTTTCCTTATATCTAAGCCCATACACTATCACATATTCCCACTCCACACAGAAAACCAAAGTTTTGTCCTCCAAGGGTTTGTCCTCTTTATTCTCCTTCTCTGCCTATTTTCTTTGTTACTCTAATGAGTTCCCCTGGCCTTCCTTGCCTTTGGATTCTCCATAGTCACATAATTTTTGGTTCTTCATACAACTCCAAGATTACAAGTATTTCAAAACAGGCATTATGCTAATACTGGCAAAAAACAGAATGCAAACAACCTGCACACATTTTTCATAATATTGTCCCTTCCCAGACTTTCAGCTAGAGGTCCAGCTATTGCAGCATTGGGTGGGACCACCTTGGATCTTCCATTTGTTCAGCTTGTCCAATTGGAAGAATATAAGATGAATTTGCTATTTTAAATCACAACAATTTTAAAATTCTCTAGCAATAGAAGGTCAGATTACTGTGTCAAATCATTGAAATTCACTCCAAAAGCAGTTTTCCACAAATAAAAAGTACCCATTTATAAGGGTAAGGGTAATTATCCTTACGGGTAAATAATTCTTTTTAACCATTTTGATAAAAATCCAAGAATAACGTGTAATTCCATCCACAGTATGGAAGTGTGATGAAATGTGAAAAAAAAAGAAAGGTTAAGAATTAACTATAATAGGTTTACCAGAAGAAAATTGTTTTACAAATTCAGTCCAGTATAGCAAAGATAAAGTTGTTGTAGCCCTAACCTGGGATGTGGGACATGGACTTTTGGGTCTGTCGTCCTCTTCCTGAATGGAGTAAAAGTAACTTTGCTGAGGCACAAAGTAGGGATGGCCACTGGATGCCCAAATCCTCCTGATGTTCTATAACCACAGAGCTTTTGATAAAAATGGGAAGAATGAGGCCATCCCATCCTCCCTCCCCCGAATGAATAAGCACAGAAAGCAGCTCCTGCACAGAGCCCCAGAGCTGTGCTTGGTGAGAGCAGGAGGACTTGGAAAATCCTGCCCAAGCTCGAGCAGGTATCAGGCAGGTGACCAGCTGTGCAGCACAGCCAAAACAAGGGTGTCTCTATGATGTGCCGTGAAACAATGCACAGCAACAACTCTAAAGAAAACTTGCCTGGTAGCAGTTTAGACATCTGTCAGTTCTAGTGGCCCCTGGTAAGAAATTTTGTAGATCTCCATACTGCATTGTACAGAGAGGCTGTTGTATTATCAGCAGTGCTATTAATCTCACACAGAAATAGCTTTCTTTATTCACAATTTTTTGTCTTCAAAATGACCGCTCCCAGAAGAAAAGACTACTCCCATGAGTCACAAATTTTTCCCCTTAAGTATCCTCTAAATAAGCAGTGGAATTAAATTAATGAACATATTTTTTACTTCTTTATGTATTTCATGAGTCACCTGTCAAGAAATTATTTAAATTCTAGTAATTAGACTATTTCTAACAAAAATTAATAGCTGCAGTTTTGCATCATGTGTATGATCTCGTTTACGGACCATAAGAGCAGAAAACTAGATTGCAAAAGTACATTTTTGAACAAGAAAAATATGTTATTGAATAAGAAAAATATCCCCTGTATTTGCCAGAAATAAGCTCTGGCTTCTGCTCATGTCAGCACAGAGAACTACGTCAAATCGGCGGGCTGGTCTCACTGCTCAGGTGTCGAGCCAAGTGCTCACCTGTATCTAGCCTCAACATGGATTTGCCAGGTTATGAGGTAAGGCTCAACTGCACGAGCTGAGTGACAATGGAAGGAGGGGCAGCCCAAATAATACTCTGCCAGCTGCTGCCAGGCCCATCCCAGGGACCACCAGCCCATCAAAGGTCCATCTCCACAAGCCAGAGGAGCACAGGGGCACACTGGCAGGTGAGAACCCAAAGCAAAGTAGCACACAGGGCCTCCGAGGTGTCCGGGCAGAAGGGGAGCAGGATAAGGCCACTGCTGCTGTGCCTGTTGGTGGGGGCTCTGAGCTGATGTGACCATGTACACATGTATGTCCACAAGAGTCCACAATGATGTGAACAGTGCATTATCCCTGTATAAACACACCCCTGATCTCTTAACTACGAGAGCTCTGTACAGAGAACTTCATAAGCATGTTTCCAGAAAAACTCTAAAGTGATCTAAATTTTGTAATGGGTGTTGCTTGCACGAGGTGAAAGCCCACCAAGCCGACAAGATTTGTGCAGACAATTAGTCTTTGCTTACATAAATGCCTTATTTGTGTGCACAAATGATTATATGAAAAATTCATACGCACCTACAGTATCATATTTAGGCGTAATTGCTTGTGAAAAAACAACAGCTTGATTTTTTTTATCTTGTAGTTAATTAAATTGGGAGCTTAGATTAAATTGTATATTTGTTTTACTCCAGTGAGCAGAAGGCTTTCTGAGTCCTTTGTTAATAATACATACTTGTTTGGTAGCAGCTGCCTCTCTAGATGTTACTTTTCCAATGAAATATATCTTCACAAAGTACCTAGTGTTTTACAGAAAGCTGATGTTAGTTTCAGTGTGCCTGGAAAGTTGTTGAAAATCCCAGAAGGCATGCTGCCTGCATTATCTCCATTCCCATTTCTTAACGTGAGTAGGATCTGCTTTTTAATCTGAATCAAAACAGGTACACAGAGAGCTCTGTTTTGGCTTGAGCTGTCTATGCATTTTTCCTCTTTCCTTCAGTGGGACTGCTTGCAATGGCAAATATGATTTATAATTAAAAATTTTCTTATTATCTGTACAGCAACACTGAATCCTAAAAGACTCCCTTGGAACTGGTAGTTTCATTTTCGATTCTCTTCTAATTCCAGAACTGCACTGAGAATCCCTTGTCATTTCCTTGACAGTTTTCTTTTTTAATATAATAGTTACCTTTTTCTTTTTTTGCAAGTGCCAAATAATAAGTTATACCTTTACTACAACTGTGCATAAATGAGCAGGGGGGAGAATGCTCTCATTAACACATCCTAATATAAGGGCAATTTCGTCAGAAGTGAGACTAGTGTTAAAAGAGGGGATATACTCCTTTAGTATTTCCTGCTAAGGAATGCAAAAGGTTCATTCACCTTTACAAATAAATTCTCTCTTTCTCTCTTTCCTTCAGACTGCCAATGACTACCTCTATATAAATTACACATATATATACACATACATACTTACATATATACATATAAATATATATATAAAAAACATTATAACACTTTCTTAATGACTTTTGGACCTGGCTGGTATTACACCAGGAAAGAAGAATGCAAGTTTTCCCAGTTTTCTAGGAAAGAACAAATAATTTGCCACAAATAAAACATGATACTATAGTTTATAGACTCCATTCTTTGCACCTCAAGAGAAGTCTTTGCTCCTGCTCCAACTAAGGTACCTACCAATTGCTGTGTATTTTCTGAGTTTGAGAAAAAATGTTTGTGCAACGTGGTGGGTAATTATCCCTGTAGCCCTTCTTTGTAGCTTGTCAAAATTTACATAATTTATAGGCTTTCCTATAGGGGTAAATTAGTGTCAGTGGAACAATGGAGAATGAAAATTTTCATTTGAGCCTGGGCTTTCATTCATGCAGGCTTGAAAAAAAGCTAATGAAAGATGGACTTACTAAAATGAATTTTTCTAGAAATGAACAAACTTGGCATTACTTGTGCTAAATCATTTTTATGTTATTCAAAGAACACTAACACTTGTATTTATTTTTACATTATTAATGCATAAATGCAAAAAAGGCAGCTAAAGTTGGTGGCATTGCAGAGTGTATTACAGAACAGTGTGAAGAGTGAGCCTGGCCACTGCTCTGAGATGATCTCCAGTATTCATTTATGGCTTTGTGCTTACGAGTAGAGTGAAAACGCTAAATTTGTGCTGATAAAACATTGACACACACATTGACGTTACATTGCTCTCTTTCTGTATGTTGTCCGGATAGTTAAATATTTCCTTTACTCATCCAGAAAGAGGAATGGACAGTAGCTTACATCCTGAGGATGTGTCACTATGCGCACACAGAAGCTCCAGTATCTCAGGGATGGCCTGTGCTGATCTTTCTGGGAACAGTCTACTAAAAGTGGCTGGTTTTCCACAGGTTGTCGTGACTCAGTTAACCCAGTGCTGGCTTGGTGCAGGCAGTGACTCAGGGCTCCTGTTCTGGAGCAGAGACAGAGGGCAGCAGCTACACGAGCCCACCTGTGCCTCCAGGGAAATTCATATGTAGCCATGGGGTCTTAGTGCTAAAACCTATTGAAAAATATTTCATTGCTGACGTATTTTCACAGCAACTGCATCATCTTCAGAGCAGTTCCTCCAACTTAGCAAGTGTAAGGCCAGAAGGCCACTTAGATTAACCTTCCACATGGAGCACTGGGAGCAGAATTGATCATTGTTTGTCCCTAAAAGCAGCCCCAGCCTGGGAGCACATTTCTGCTGTATGGCCTTCCCAAGGGCCGGAGCTTAGAGAAGCATTTTCAGGGTGGCTGAAAGACAGGTGCCTCACATCCTTAAATGCAGACACAGATAGACAAAGTTACCTGCCTGTGATAGGGTACAAACAGAGAAGATGAGTGTATTTTTCATATATTTGTGGCTGCAGCTTTGGGAGGCTCCCAGTGCTTAGACATGGATGTGACTGCACTGTGCAGACAAGTAGTTACTGTTGATGGATTGAACTCCCATTTTCTTTTTCTGAGGAAGGGGCCTGATTTCTATTTCTCACGTATTTTCAAATGAAATGAGGAACTTACACTGACATTCTTGAAAAATGTGCTCTGACAGCATTCTTATAACAGCCTCGAGGCCAGAAGAAACTAGTAGGTCTTCCAGTCAGGTTTTCTTATAATTTTCTCTTAAATTTAACCCCAAATATTCCTTCTCTGAGCTAAGGTAATATTGAGTCTTGATCTGAAGACATCAAGAGATAAATCCACTGCTGCTCTTAACTGATCAATCTTAACAGGACCTTGGAGCCATCTTAATTAATTAGAGATTGGTATCTAGAACTCTGCCTCTTTAGTATGTCAGGCAGGAAACATTACGAAATGAGACATTTGTTACTTAAGTCCCTGATTGTCTGCCACTCTTGAATGCAAAAAAAAAAAAAAAGTTACTGATTTGATATCTAGAGTATGTCTGTTTTGTTGATCTCAGCTATTGAGTACTAACCAGGAGCTGGGATTCAGACTAACAGATGTCACTGTCAGGACTTTCTCATTAGAGCCTAAGCTGAGGACAAATGCAGGTAAACTGCTTATTCTCTCAGGCCAGTTCTGGCTCTAATTCTCTTTTTTTGCTTACAGGAAGCTTTCAGGGAAATAAAGGCTCTGTAAGCCCCCGCATGTTTTGGTTACTTGAAAGATACACTCTGTGATGTGCTGGAGCTCCCTCGATAGGAGCAGCCAGATCTCTGAACCAGGAAAGCCTACAATCCATTTACATCTCCAGGTCTAACTCCTCTGTGAACTGGCTAAGGCCAAGGAAGGTTTAAGTTCAAAGTGTGGCTCCTTCTGTGTTTAGTGAGGTATTTCACCTCTACCAAATCCCTGATACCTCTACAGCCCAGGCAAATATGGTTAAAAATGCCCAGGAATTGGGAAACAGGACAAGTGCCATACTACACACAAGAAACTGTGATCACATTGAACCCTTCAAGGCACCAGGCTACAAATAAGTGATTTCTTTTTGTTTTGGCCTAGTACAGCCAAACTTGTTACTTCTCTTGTGTGCTTAAAAGACCATCCTCCTCCTTCATCACTGAGGCTTCTGCCATATTCATGTCAATGCTGGTCATTTTTAATCTTTGACACTGTGGCAGATACTCACAGATACCAGTTTAATCTTTGAAGAAGCCACCAAAAAGGTCTCTGGGTTTATTTAGAGCTGGTTCTATTCCCTACAAAAATTAGAGCAGCCTCAGGATCCCAGGACTTCCCACATCTGAATTCTCAGTGTTGCAAATGGAAGAAGAAATCGTGGCATGAGGCAGCAAGCACCAAAGCTGTAATGACTTTCCTTCAGGGAGTCAATTACATTTGCTGTTTGCCTTATGGCACACGTAGGTGATTACTGTGTGAGGGCCAGGGTGCATTTGTTTAATGTATCCTTGAACTCTTTATTACATTTTCCACTCATCTTGCTAGAGCCTTATCTTCAATTACACTCCTCTCCATATGCCCCAAGCTGTTATTTGTTATAAGACCAACCTGACCCTCTTGTATCCAAAATGTCACTGAATTAAATCAAATTTTTATACTTTTCAACTTGAACAGTTATCTTTTGATACACATAACAAACAGATAATGAGATCTGCATTTTATTAGACACAGTGGATCTCGCTGATGTTTAACTATTAGGCGGAACCATTTTGCTGCTCAGTTACAATTACATTATTTTTCTCTGTGGCTGGATAGCTGTCAATTGATTTAATTCATTCTAAATGTGTAGTATAATATTTTCCTTAGTGTTGCCTGCATTCAGAGAACTGGATACATGTCTACACTTTTTTCCTAAAAGGGAAGGGACTTCCCTGTAGTTTCATTTCTCTACCGTCTAATCTTTTTGCCTCAAAATTTTGTGACAATTTTCCCAACCTTTGTCTCTGAATCGGGGATGCTTCAAGATCCCATTCTTAGCTTTAAGCATATCCTCAAACCCTGCTCATTTGGATAGGACTAAAGCACATACTTGAAATTAAATGGTTGTGAATGAGGATGGGTTCCTGAAATAAGTCCAGCTTAAAAATGCCCCACTGGCCGTGTTCCAAAGGCTGACATGCCCACCATCAAGCTGTAGTGCCGACATCCTGTGCTTTATAGTACATGCTCATAATTTATGATTCACACAGTGCTCATAATGATGAAATGATAAGAGCATCAAAGGGGGATCTAATCAGTGCAAATATTTAGGTCCATCCCAGGCCACGGGAAGATCCGCTCTCCCCAGAAGGGCCCAGCTACGACGTGATTCTCCTGCATGCTGGGAGCCAACTCACACAGTCATGAATAATCCAGCTGGCAAATATCAGAAGGTTACATACCCTCTCTGGTTCTGTGTGCATACCCCTGCTCTGGCTCAGTGCAAGGGGAGGAAGAGAGACATGCAGGGAGGTGGGTCTAACCCCCTTTACATTTTAAGTCAACAAGAACAGAAGGATATATGTCATCATTTACTGCATCTAAATTTGTGGAGGGTAATTTCTCATAATAGGCTGCCTTGATTGCTTACTGAACATACCTTGGAGACTGGTCTTGCTTTTGTACAGCAAAAGCATGTCCCTCTTCACTCGAAACGATAAAGGATATAAAAGATAGTAGAGAAGTATTATTATTCAGATAAAGAAAAGAAAGCTTGTTTCAGATAGTGATGTCTTTCTGAGATTTACTAAGCAGTCCACCGGATTTAGATATCTACATTTTAGACATCTCAGTTTAATATAGAAAGAAATATTATTAAGATTTGAAATCTTACTTCAAAATAATAATTCTCCTTGAAATGAATGGAAGATACTCATCCAGAGCCATAGATTGCTTCAGAAAATCTATTTCCTCACCTATTTCACCAACATTCACAGAAAGCAGCTGCCATAAATTTTTATAAATGTCAGGCATATGGATGGCTAACTCTGTTTGCACAGCCTCAGCCTGTACAGTAAACCTCACCTCTGGAGAACAGTCCAGCTGGTTGTTTATCAGTAATTGTTTGCAAGATGGACCCTAAGGAACCTGCTGTGGTTCTCCATGGCCCATGGTGCTCTTTTGTAACACTTGTCATTAATCTGAGGCCGTAACGCGGTATTTAATGGGGCGGGCCTCTCACCGGGCAGGACGGATTACCTGGGACAAGGACATCAGGATTTATGGCTCCTTACAGTCACAGCTGTCATAAAAACAGAAAACCTCCTTGAAATGAAGAACAGGCACTGTGGAGAGACCATTTGTCTTTGTGCAACTTCCTCACAACATGTCAAACCCAGGACTCCCCTTGCAGCCTCCCACCAAGGTGTGGCTGTACTGCAGAAGGGATGATGGCAGGAGAAGGACTGAGCACCAGCAGCCAGACTGGCTGGAGTGATACCAACACTGGAGGGATGGGAAGCACATGTGTGTGTAGGCAGCCCTGCAAGACTGAGACTACTGCTAGGAGTCAAAGGCAAGGGACAGGAAATGTCATTGTGTGAATGCTGGATGGAAGGCTCTAAAACATGAAAATCTTGGTGGGATTTGCATTTTTTTTCTTTTTTGAATTCTTGGTTGTGGTTACAGTTGCATTTATAACCCTACTGCCAAGTCAGTTGCTAGTGGTGATGTAGGAAAAACTGCCTATGTTAACTATTCTAGTGCTCAGGAAAACACAGAAGAGAGACAGGAGTGTACAATGAAGATGCTGAAATGTGGAGAGGAGGAAGGACACTGACAGTCTGCCCAGAAAGTTCTGAAGTTGTATCAGGTCAGATGGGGAGTCCTTTTAAAAGCCAGTGATTTCTTTTTTTCCAAAATGAGATTCAGATTTTAAACACACAAGCCACCTTCTGTGCAGATGACTTTAATGAAGACACCCCATTAAGCATGCTCACATGAAATCCTGAATAATTCACTAGTGCCAAAGTAGAAGATTTTTACTAAATTTACACCAAAATCCTGGTAAAATCAGAAAAAAAAAGCTTTAATCAAAATCTGAAAGCAGAAGGTAACAGAAGAAGCAGAAAAAGTAGAAACTACTTTTCTAGTAGAAAAGGAGCCACCAGCTGAGCATGTCCAATCAGGTGCCTTGCCTTTCAGGTCAGTCTCTGCAAGGACAAGAATTACATGATTCATTGCTTCTAAAGGGAGGGGAGGGCTCCAAAAGGAAAGGAGAAACTCACTAGTGGCAGATGCCAGCAGCTCCCTCCAAGCCTGGTGGCTTCACCGTGTGACAAGGCACGGGTGGGCACGCAGCTGTACCCCAGGGTGACTCAGGGATGCTGGCCTCAGCCCCTCTTGCTGGATAGCTTTTCCCACCACCAGCTCTTGCACGAGCATGTTCCCAGTGTCACACATCATGTTCCTTAAGTGGGAGCTAAGCATGAAGCGCTAGGGAGCTGCTGCAGTTCACACAGCACTGGGCCACCACCTCTGAGCTACAGTCTACCAACCTTGACTCACAGATCAGCAGCCAGAAAAAAAATCTGCTGTTTTTAAAAAAATGCAGTGCGAGACAATTAAGAAAGGTCTGGCAACATTTTGCTGTTATAGCACTGAATACTGGTAGTTAAAAATAATGATGCTACGAATAAAAATGCTTGTGAAAAACAGAGAGACATTTAGACACATTTATACAACCATTTTCATCCCATGGGTTCAGAAAATTTTATAGCAGTAGCAAGAAGACTGCTTGATCAGGTGCTTGCTGTGGTAGAAGGGACCAAAACAAAATATTTCTAACATGATAATGTCAAATTCTACGAGAGAAATTATGTTTGGGGACCATTAAAAATGGTTTGTTCAAATAGCTGGAAAAGTTTGCTGTCATGCCCATGATCCAGGGGCAAGCTCTTTATCAGCCTACAGGAGTCATCTGCAAGTTCTTTTCTTGCAAAGGCATGAGAGCAGACTCATTTTAGCTGCAGACAGAAAGCATGCAGTCACATACTACCATCCGACTTTTTCTAACTTGTAAGTAGTTCCTTCTATTTGTATGAACCTCTCACTCACTTAAATAGCAACACCGATATGAAATATAAATAAGCAAAATTCCACAGCTTTCGTATTTTCTCTAACGACCTGCCATGTTGCATGGCTTGAAAATACTGGGAATTCACCTTACTTAAATTAAGAGCCGTTCTGCTGATCTGCATGACCTGGGCAGGCTGGAGCAGGGAAACATCCAGCTAGGTCAAATAATCAGGGGGAAGAAAATATTCCACAGCTGGAAGGAAGCAGCATGTGAATATGAATCTGAGACACTCAACAGCAATACCCAAGCTGAGAAGGCTGTACACCTGTGCCAGTGCTTCCTTTGGTAGGTAAGGACGTGGCTGTGGCTCTTCAGAGATCTCCAGGGAAGGAGGCAGCAACCAAAGGCCCATAAAGAAATCAGGATGAGTGCATGAGAAAAGACATCCCTTGTTGATGACATCAGTTTAACTTTTTTGCACCTATTACCAACCAGTTACAATAACAAAACTAGTCTTGAATGCTAAAGTGAGAGAAGGTTTGGGAACAAGGAACTCCAGCCAGTGGAAGTGGGTTGCCCAGTGAGCATGGAAACACACTGACAAGGAGTCGAAGGGAGCGTAATGGGGGTGAAGGTAGGTATATGAAAAAAAAGTTGAAGAACTTCTGGCTCAGAAACAGTTTAGAGTGATTTCTGTTCTTAATGTGGTAAATGGATCCTAAAACATTTTGCCTCCTAGCTCGAAAGAGCATTTTCAGACTATGGATGGATTTATGTAAATAAAGGTTCAGAAACCTGCCACCTGCAAGGCAGCAGAAAGGTAACCTGGAAAACACCACAGAACAGAAAAACTCATGTTCAGCCTCACACTATAACAGCCTTCCCTATAGCTTCACACCTATGCAAATTATCTGTCACAATGCATAAAGCTCAAGATAAACAAACCTCTTCCACAACTTGGCATACGGAAGAAGGGTCTGAACTGAAATGGTAATTGAGTTTTAGAGACCCATCCATTTGCTGTCATCGTGCCATCTGTCTCCCCGGCAGAGTCCTGACAGCTTGCATTGGCAGCTTTGATTGCCAAAGCTCATGTATTAAGTTAGATTTACCTAGTCTTCCCACGCACAGTTCCTTATTTTTCTATGGCCCTGCTATTCTAGATGATTCACAGAACTGCAAGATACCCTGTACTCCCAGAAGCATAATATATTTTGGTATTTTTAAACTTTTTTTTTTAATCAGAAATATGGTTAATATTCTATTGTGGCTTTTAAGCCACCTGTAGATACCAAGTGCACCAGAGTCCAGAGGAAGACTTAACTTCTAAGGGACTGACTATGGGTAACAGAGATCACAGCCCCTGGTGTATGCATGTGTGAAGTACTTGCTACCATCAGAGTAATAAATGAAAACTGCAGATGCCTTATGAGGGCAGAACCCCCCAAGGCAGGCTCCAAGTCATTGCATTACTGTCATAACTGCTCACTGCAAAGCACCTCTGACTAAAAGACAATATGATGCCTAGCATAACTCTGCTGACTCCCCTGAAATTACACAGATGATTAATGTCGTCCCTCAAGGTAGGAAAGAAGAGATAAAATTATTTACATTTCATTTCTTTACCCAGGATGGAACTCTAACTGCGGCAGTGAATGATGTGGGAGTTCCCCTCAGACTTTATTAAGTTACATTCCAGCTGGCCCTCTGACCATGAACACGTTTTTCACTATGCAAGAACAAAGGGTTTCATTCCAGCAGGAGTTAATTCATGTTGAGCAGAAGACAGATAAGCACTCCTGGCAGTCCATTTACTGAGACATACACAGCAGTGCAAGGTACCAGAGTCCATCCTGCCTTTAGGCCAAAGGGATTGTGGCCACATCCAAAAGACACAAGCACTGAGACACCACTGACTTTACATAAGAGACAACTGTGCTCTAGGCAAGGCAAGAGGCTGCTCTGTTTGAACAGCTTTTGTTCTTGTTCTGCTTTGCTCCTGTTGCAGAATTAAGCAGCATTTTAGTTATGTCACTGAAGCTATTGTTCTGGTTTTGACTCAATACAGTAATTTTCTTTTTAGTAGCTGGTACAGGGTTATGTTTTGCATTTAGGATGAGAAAAATGTTGGTAACACACTGATGTTTTAGTTGTTGCTAAGCAGTGCTCATGCTAAGTCAAAGACTTTTCAGCTTCCCATGCTCTGCCATCAAACAAGTGCACAAGGAGCCAGGAGGGGGCACGGCCAGGACAGCTGACCCCACCTGGCCAGGGCGATATTCCACACCACATCCAGTATATAAACCGGGAGAAACTGGCTGGGAGCCACTGATCACTGCTCAATGATGGCTGGGCATTCATCAGCAGATGTTAAGCAATTCTGTTGTGCATCTCTTGCGTCTCTTGGATTTCATTCCTCTCTCTCCCTCTTTTTTTCATTAGTACTAGCAGTAGTACCATTATTATTATTGTTTCAGTTATTAAACTGTTCCTATTTCAATCCATGAGGTCCACTTTTTTTTCCCAATTCTCCTCCCCATTTGGGAGGGGAGCAAGTGGCTGCATGGGATGACAGGCATTCAGTTGGTGGCTTCCTAAAGGAAAGCTTGCATGCCCTAAACTGGATTAGACCTGCCTGAGGGATAGTTTTCCAGTCATACAAATAAAAAGCCAACAGGATTTCAACTCATTGTTTTAATTTCTGTTCCTAGACAGAAAGACTTTTCAAAGTTCTTTATAAGCATCCAAACCAACAGAACATGATCTGGCAAACAGGTCACTCAGTGGGACCCTGTGGGGGTGTGGGGCACTCAGGTCCTCCTTGTTCTTGCCCCAAGGTACTCCCACAATCCTACACAGTCTCCTACTCATACACAACAGGATTAATCTCTGCTTCTCAGCCAGGGAATTGCTCCACTTTGAAGTAAGTAATTTACACGTTACTGGGAGAGAAAGGCTGACTCCAACTGTGGCCCTTGGCTGGCATGTTAGAAAACCTCAGGTAAGTCCATGCTCCAGTAAATATGTGATTATTAACCAGCTACAACACCAGAAACCAGAGAGAGCGCTACCCAGAGTAGCCAGCTGCTTGGCAGTGGAAATATTTACATGAGCTACAAAGCATCATGATCCAAGCTCGTAGCCTGAGCTTCAATGCTTTGAACCTTGGTTGCCTTGGTTGGAACTAGATGATCTTTAAGGATCCTTCCAACACAAACCGTTCTGATTCTATGATCTTGGTTTCAGAAGACCAGAGTTACATCAGAACTGAGGATGGGCTCTGAGGGTATGAGAACAACCTCACAGTCTGTGCATTTTCACTGTGGTCATGTTTGACCATTTTGCAATAGAAGAAGAATGGGTGGTCTGCAAGTATGTTCAGAAAGCATGGCTGGATGTGCTGTGAGGCTGGACTGAGGCTGGTTGAAAATTCAAAGAAATTCAAATGATGAATACCTGAGGTTTAGAAATTGCTGTACAGGATGCACACTTACTGAGCAGTCTGGCTGGCAACTGAGCACAGCTTTCAGTAGTGGTGTATACACACAGAGAGAATATGTGTTCCTTTAATCCTTGTATAACCTAGCAGCTCCACCTACCCTGTAGACTGAAATTCTCATTCATTCATTGAGCATGCCCAGCAAAAACTCCTCCTGAGCTCCTCTTCTCCCTTTTCTGCCAGTTATGAGGGCAAAGGCTCAAACCATTAACAATATAAATCCATTCACCCTTTTCCCAGGAGCAGATAATACTTGGATGTGCATTTAGGCAGTGGCACTGATTGCATTGTGAATTCCCTCCTAGCCTCCAACGATCAAATACATATTTTGAATTGGAAGGTACCTCCAGTAAATGGCATTTAGTAGCAGGCAGTATTTAATGTCTTTACTGGAGGCAATGCTGCTAAACCCAGGGAAGTCCTGTCACTTTTAATTCCTCTGGCTCCATCAGCGAAGATGTGAGATAACCCCGACTTTGGAACATAGATCTTTTTCTCAGAGACTTTCACAGATGTGATCATTCCACAAGGATTACCCACTCACTAAAGATCCCAGCCTTCTGCTCACTTAATAAATATCAACAGTTCTGAGAAAATGAATGGTCTTATGTTACTGCGTAAAGTAAACAGCATTTTGTCCTTAAAAATAACAATATTTAGTCACCTCCAGAATCTGGTGCATTCAGACAACGCGCCCAAAGAATGCAGAATCAAAATTGTGGAATGATCTAGGTTGGAAGGGACCTCTGGAGATCACCTGGTCCAACCCCCACTGAAGAGGGGCTAACTGCAAAGTCAGATCAGGTCACTCGACCTGCTGTTCAGCTGAATTTTGGACATCACTAAGGATGGAGATTTCACAGCCTCTTTGAACTGATTTCAGTTTGACCATTCTCCAGGTGAATATTTATTTCTTAATTTCTAGTTGGAATATAGAATCATAAAATGGTTTAGGCAGAAAGGAACCTGGGACATCATCTGGTTCCAACCACTCTGCCATGGGCAGGGACACCTTCTACTAGACCAGAGCCCCATCCAACCTGTCCTTGAACACTTTCAGGGATGGGGCTTCCACAACTTCTCTGAGCAACCTGTTCCAGTGTCTCACCACCCTCTCAGGAAAGAATTTCTTCCAATTTAATGCTACCCTAATCCAATCTAAACCTCCATCATCCTAACGCTGTTACCTCTTGTTCTGTCATTCCACATCCTTTTAAAAGGTCCCTCTCCAGCTCTCTTGTAGCCCATTTAGGTACTGGAAAGTGCTATAAGGTCTCCCCAGAGCCTTCTCTTCTCCAGGCTGAACAACCCCAACTCTCTCAGCCTGTCTTCATAGCAGAGGTGCTCCAGCCCTCTCAGCATCTTCATGGCCTCCTCTGCACTTACTCCAACAGGTCCATGTCTTTCCTATATTGGGGACCCAGAGCTGAATGCAACGCTGCAGGTGGGGTCCCACACGACTAGAGCAGAGGGGCAGAATCCCCTCCGTCCAGCTGCTGGTCACCCTGCTTCTGGTGCAGCCCAGGTCATGGGTGGCTTTCTGGGCTGCCAGTGCACGTTGCCAGCTCACACTGAGCTCCTCAACAACCAACACCCCCAAGTCAGCACCTGGTGTTGTCCTCACTCATTGCAGCCCATCCAATCCTGCACCTCTAAGGAGAGTTTGCTTTCACCCTCTCTACGCCCACCCCTGAGGTAGCTGGAGACAGCAGTAAGATTTTCCCCTGAATCTTCTCTTTTTAGGAGTGATAAACTCAGTTCTTCTTGTCTTCACACATCATAAGCAAGTCTGCTCCACACCTTGATTACCTTTGACTGGACTTCCCTCAGTGAGGAACCCCAAACTGGACATAAAATTCCAAGGTTTGTTGGATAGAGGGAAATAGTTATAACCTTAAACCCAATGGACACGGTCTTGCTCATATAGGCCCGGATGCTCCTGCTCTGGGATGTGTCCAAGAGACCCATCAGGTCCTCCTCTCAATAAGGTTGTCTGCCCAGTCAGTCCCCAACCTGTCCTCTTGTGTCGGACTCATCCATCCCAGGTGCAGACCTTTGCATTTCCACACACACACACACACACATATATATATACATACATATAAATATATATATATGTCTACATTCTCTATTTCCCTTTACTTCTCAGCTAACCCATTCAACTCCAGCATCTGCCAATATATATTTTTTAAAGTCGAGTAAGAAAGATAATGAAAGTATTAATGATTTTTCATGAGAGCATAATCTAGTTTTGCTTCTTTAGATTTAATACATTTTATTTTCATTTCCCTTTTAATGTAATTTTTGTCTATTTGTTCTTGAAACAAAAAATAATAAATCTATTTTCAGAAGCACATATTTTGTAATCTGTGCTTGATTCTATTAATTCTGGGTGATAGGTTTTTCTGGGAAGAGCCCACGCAACAGAAAGCTCTCAGCCCTGGCAGTTCCTAACTGTTTTGATCAATATAATGACAGTCAAGGATGTTTTGCACCTTACAAACCAGGAATTTTAAATCAAGAGGCTTTATGAAAGCCTGCAAACCCCATTTGTCCTTTCAGTTGTAAGTAAAAAACCTACTCATTACAAAATTGTCAGTATTTTTGTATATAAAAGACAAAATAATAATTTCTCCCCCCAAAAGATGGCAGTTTATTTCCAAAAGTATGATAAAGTCTCTAAGGCTACATCTGTTCGAGTACTACAATAGGATCCCTGGTTCTGACAATGAGTAGCATGGCACTGAATGAATCCATATGGGGAGGATCCTGTTCCACCAGAACAAGGTTCTGGACCTGTTTTGGATATGCTGGTTTGCATTTCCCATGGTAGCACAGAGGAACAAGTAGCAGCAATGGAAAACATCTTGTTCATTATTCCTTGTTATTGTTACTTGCTGTTTTCATTAAAAATTCCAGAGAGATTCAGGAGAGGCAGGAAGAGGAGGAAGCACCAGTTTGGTTTTACCCTCCATATACCATGAGCATGGAATGCATCAGGTACTCCCCGAACATCTCCTCTGATTGTGTCTTCTCCCCAACTCTCTCAAACTGCAGTTCACCAGCAAATGTCATTGTCACCTGATCTTAACACAGAGGCCCTTCCTTCCTTCTTCCTCAAGAGATGCGAACTGCGAGCCCCATGTTAGTGCCTGCTGGCTTCTCACCTCACGTGTCTGACCCAAAAGCCCTTTGGACCTGTTATCCCAGGGCCGTCTGGAGAAGCAGAGTGCCAGCACCAGCACAGCCCTGCCTGGATGCCATCCAAGGCTTGTGGGCTGGAGCTGGCTGGCATCCCTGCATGGAGCTGGGGCACAGGGAATCCTGCTCAGTGGGGTTAGCTTCTGACTTCCACTATGAAGCCCAGAATCTTGCTGCTTATCACAATTAGTGTGCTAAAAACCAGGGGAAATGCTCAAGCATTTCATTAATGGCTAATGTTATTAAATGAACAATTAATAAGATCAGTCAAGTGAATGATTATTTCTAATAAAAGGCCCGACAATTGCTAACAAGTTAGGAAATGCCAGCGCAGAAGTTCTCAAAGAAATAATCCCCTGCCACATTGCCCCTACACAGAACAACCGGGGTTACTAACAGGTTTGCTGGCTGCAGACAGTAGCTTATCTGGGAGCATGGAAATTCCCGTGGCGCCTCACTAACACATTTTTAGAGGAGCCCAGGGACAATTTCACAGGGATGCTAACTTTCTGCGCCTAGTATGGAATACGCCCCGAGGGGGAGAAGCCACCCCGAGACAAAGCCAGGGCTGATTCCCGCACAGCGCGGGCAGCGGGCGGGCAGGGGCTGGGCAGCGGGCAGGGCAAGGACAGCGGGAAGCGCGCAGGGCTGGGGGTAGGGGACGGGCAGGGACAGCTGGCTGGGGCAGGGGCCGCCGGCTCTGCCCTCCCGCT